>CAOLHI010004878.1:0-93412 GCA_948474755.1 Ctenosaura bakeri | reverse complement strand
CTTTTTTTCTAACACGGGGAGAACTGTGAACAATGCATACAGCATACCTTTAAATGATTTCCGCCCAGATCCGCACTTGATGCCAAGCTCCTTTCCATATTCTTCTCCGTACCAAACTAGAAGCTCAGAATTAGGGAAGATTGTCTTGTAGACTCCGTAGTATATTTGCCCGTGATACTGGAAGGCAACAAGGTTTTGTTCCTCCTCATTTCTGGCACAGTTAACATACCTGTAAATTCATTCCAAAGAATGAATCCAAAGAATGTTGGGAAAACCAGAAACCAGACCTATGATAACTGTACTACTTTCTTTTATTATTCCTATATTGAAACGAACTGTTGCAATGTTTGAAATATGCCGAATGCTTTGTGCACCAAGAGTTCCCACTTCTTAATGTGTATATTTTTTTAAATAGCTACTTGGATTAATAAGAAGAAAGAGACTGTATGCAGCAGCGTGCAGCTCATTCATGGTGTGTGTGTCTCCATTGGCTTGATGTCAAATAATCTGGGCTTAGCTGGCTTGCAAACTTGACTCGCAAGTAATCCTGTGCTTATTGTCCTTTTCAACGAAGGAAAAATGCTTGCTTTAAAATCTTTAGTTTTATAAAGGATCTCGCCTCATCCAATTGGAATTTGTTTCATCCTTTCCATCAATGTAAGCATTGCAATTTTGCCCCCTGGTAATCTGTGAGGAAAGTAAAAATGAACCAAACACATAAATATCGTAACTCCACAACAATGAGTGAAATACAATAGCTCCCGAATAGCACTGTTATTAGGTCATTTTCTAGCCCAACGTTGGGTCATAGCATATGAAGAAAACCTACTAATGGTCAGTAAAAACCATTTTGAAATGTATTTAACGAAGAAGAGGTCTTGAGCCTCACAAAATGTTGGTCGTAGCTAACAGACATTTATGCTAAAGGAAGAAGTCAAGGGAATCAGAGTAAATATGCATGGAAGTGGGCCACATGCTCTGGACAATGCTCTGTTTGGAAAAACAACAACACAGAAATACTGTTCTGTTATGAAACTCAAAATAGAAAAAGGCATTAATCATTTTAAAACTGTGTTTTAACAGGGAAATGCCTGAGAGTACAAGGCAAAGAAACTTGCTCTAGTAGAAATAAGACCTGCACTGATAATACCAACACTATAATTTTCTTAAATGTTATGTTTCGCTTAGTGTTTAAAATGACTATTTGCTATAGGGTACGTAATAAATATTCTTAAGAAGGTTCTTTGCTTCCAGACCCACTCCTCTCTCAACGTATCTCACATGCAGATTCCCAAAATGGTAGGGAAGTTAGGTGAAAAAGAGAGCTGTAGTTCACATGAAACCACATTGGTGGGAGGGGTGAATATAGAGGCTGGAACAGCTCGGAGGGGGCTTTAGCCATTTCCTGGTTACTGCAAAGTAAGAAAATGTAGAGTCCTTCCTCTACATGCTACGTCCTGGTCTAGTTCAGCCCCTTGGCACAGACCAAATATGGTTTCCCTCCGGAGGTGGAAATTTGCATGAGGTGGAAAAGTTCTAAAAAATTTGCATGACATGAACAATTTCTAAATAGAGATACTATCAGGAAATCATACCAGCCAAGCGTAGCCACTGTTAGCTGCTTCCTCTTCTTCTTCTGTCCGTTTCCCTTCGTAGGGCCCAAAGTGAATTCCTGGAGGCAGATTTCCTCCTTCCTTCCAGACCCCGAGACCCGCTCTGGGGATGCCGGAGGGGCCAATTCTCAAACCTGGGGGTACATTGCGGCTGGCCCTCTTTCCAAGTCCCATTTCTGCTGCTGTCTCTTCTGGGAAAACTGGGGGGCCACGAACTGGGCACTCATCCATAAAGAACATCAGGCCACGTTCACAAACTAGGAACAGAAAGAGACAATGGAGTACGGAGCAGAAAAACGTTATCCTTACAGCTTCTAAAGCACGAGGTGCTGCTGCCGGTGGAAGGATCTAGGTGATAAACTGGATGGATATAAAAGAAATGTCTCAGTGTTTTACAGTAAGTTAGTGGTAAAATACTGTTTTAGAAGCTGCTGATTCCAAAATTCTCTGATCTTTTTTTTAATTAATTTTTTTTATATAGAAAACTTTATTCTTAAAAATTACACAAACAATTGACATCAAACTTCACAACATACAAAAAAGAAATAAAAAAAACACAAAGACAAAATCATACAATTACACAAACAAGTTCTCACTATTATACAATACAAATACAAACATAAACTTGATTTACTATTGCTAGTACTAAATCATTATCTTCTCTTACTTCCAACTTTGGCCTTAGAGTCAGTTACTCTTTATTCTACCTCCGTATTGGTTTTTCTTTTTCTTCTATTCTAAATCTTAGTCCCTAAGTATCATTCAAAAATCTATTTTAATCATTTCACTATTGTACCAAGAATTTTTGAAATACTGTAGTGGTTTTTCCCCATTGTTTTATAAAATTTTCTTTACTCTCCCCTCTTATTATATGTGTTAATTTATCCATTTGGATTATGTCAAGTAGTTTCATTTCCCACTCCTCTATCGAAGGCATCAAGTTCCCCTTCCATCTATATGCTAGAACTAACCTTGCTGCTATCGTCATAGAAAACAGTTGTTTCCCCACTTTTCCCCCACGACCGTTCTCCCACATCGATAACATATATATTTCCGGGGACACATTAAATTTTATATCCAATATCAGTTCTGTTCGTCTGTGAACCTGTTTCCAATATCTCTTCACTATTTTACATGTCCACCATGTATGGTAAAAGGAGCCTATCTCCACTCCACATTTCCAACATTTCTTGGAGCACTTATTTGTCATTTTCGCCAATTTTGGGGGGGTTACATACCAACGAAGATACATTTTATACACATTTTCTTTGATATCTTGGCATGTTGTATATTTAATAGTATTTGTCCAGAGTCTTTCCCATTGGGCTCCATCGAAACTGAATGAGAAAAATTCTGGGCCCATTTTATCATTGGGAATTTAATTGTTTCTTCTTCTGTATACCGCTTTAACAAGATCTTATAGATGGAGAAGATGGCTTTGGGTTTCTCTTACCATAACACCTCATTTAATTCCTCTCCTTTAAGTTGATAATCATTAAATTTAATATCATTTTTTAATTTTTCTCTCATCTGCCTATGCAAGAGCCAATGGCATTTTATCCCTGATTCATTTATTTCTTGCTGTGATTTGATTTTAATTTGTTTTTGTTGTATTACCACTATGTCCTCATACTTTATCCATTTATCAAATAGAATATTTTCTTTCTTATAAAAGGCTTCATGTGGCGATACCCATTTCGGAGTTTTCCCACAAGATCTTGTTATATATTTTTTCCAAACTTTAAAACGGGCTTTTCTTAAATAATGACCATTGAACTCTTTACTATTTCTCCCTTTGTTGTACCATAAATAATAATGCCAGCCTAACCCTAATCCATCTCCCTCTATCTTTAGTCATTTCGTATTTTCTAATTTGATCCAATCTTGTATCCAATTTAATGCGCATGCATGGTAATGTAAGGTCAAATTCGGTAAGGCCAATCCCTGTCTTTCCTTTGCATCCTCCAATATTTTCATTTTAACCTTTGGTTTCTTTCCTCCCCAGATAAATTTACAAATTTCTTTTTGCCAATCTTTGATAACCTTTTCATTTTGAATAATAGGAATAATTTGGAATAAGTATAACATCTTCGCAAGTACCGCCATCTTAACTGTTGCTATTTTCCCCAACCAAGATAGCTTTAAGTTGCTCCAATTTTTTAAATCTTTTATAATAAGATTCCATACTTTCAGATAATTATTCTTAAAAAGATCAGAGGTCTTATTGTAATTGTGATCCCCAGGTATTTGACCTTTGAGGTGAGTGTATAGCCTGTATTTTGTGCCACTTTAATTCTTTCTAAGTCTGTCATGTTTTCCGTCAATATCATAGTTTTCTCTTGGCTAATTTTCAGACCAGAATATTTACCAAAGTTATTGAGGATATTTTTTAAAACATTTAAATGCCCATCTTCATATTCCAAAGTTATTGCTAGATCATCAGCAAATGCTTTTATCTTATACTCCTTGTCTTGTAACTTGACGCCTTTAATTTTATTATGGTCTCTAATCTTTAAAATCAACACTTCTATTACTAAAAGAAATAAAAGTGGGGAGGGGGACATCCTTGGCGTGTCCCTCTTTGAATTTCAAAATTTCCAGCTTTATAGCCATTGATAATTATTTGGGCGTATTGTGTTGGATAAATTGTTTTTAACCAATTTATAAAATTTATTCCCAGACCCATTTTATGACATATTTTAAGTAAAAATTTCCAATTAACTGTGTCAAAAGCTTTTTCTAAAAATAAAGCAATCAGTTTTTTGTGAGGATGGTTTTCACAAAATTCTAAAATATTAATTATGTTCCTCATATTGTCCTTTATTTGTCTTCTTGGGAGAAATCCAGCTTGTTCCTCTGAGATTACATCCTTTAATATTCCTTTTAATCTGTTTGCTAATATTGCTGTAAATAATTTATAATCGGAATTCAAAAGTGAAATTGGGCAATAATTTTTAATATCCAATGGATCTTTCCCTCTTTTATGAATTAGGGTTATATTGGCCTCTTTCCATGTGTCTGGGATATTTCCTTTTAAAGCCTCATTCATAATTGTCTGTAATATAGGTGCGAGTTCTTTCTGGAAAGTTTTATAAAATTGAGTTGTATATCCATCTGGCCCTGGTGATTTCTCTTTTTTTCCTTTTTGAATTGCCTCTAACACCTCTGGTAACGTAATGGGTTTATTTAATTTCTCTTGTTGATCTTCCGTTAATATTGTTAAGTCTTGGTTTGCTATATAAGTTTCTATCGATTCGTCCTGGAGTTCATGACCTTTATATAGCATTGCATAGTAATTTGTCACAATTTTTTTTATCTGATGAAAATCTGTATGTATTGACTCTCCGCTTTTTAATTTGGTGATCAACGTTCTCTCCTTCCTTTCCTTCAAACTGCATGCCAACCATCTCCCTGCTTTGTTCGCCCATTCAAAATAATATTGTCTGGTATAAATCATTTTCTCTTTAAGTTCTGATTCTACGTCTATCTCCAGTTGTTTTCCTAATAATTTAATTTCCCTTAGTGTTTTTTCATTCGTCGGGTCTTCGTTCAGGTTTTTTTCTTTCTTCTTCAAATCCTCATCCAATTTTTGAAAATTCTCTCTTTTTTCCTATTAATTTCCGCATTATGTTGAAGACAGAGCCCCCTGACCACTGCCTTAGCCACATCCTATACTGTCCCCAAACTAACTCCTTTATCAAGACATTCCTCAAAATACATTTTTAAATGGTTTTTAATTTACCTTACAAATTCCTCTTCAAGCAATAATTTTTCCTTTAATCTCCAGTTAAATGATTCATCCGATCTGTATTTTAAAACCAGTATAATTGGATTGTGGTCCAAAAAATTTCGCAGTAATATCTCTTGTTTATCAACCATTTTGGCTAATGAATTGGAGATCAGAAACGTATCAATTCGAGATAGAGAAGTGTGAGGCTCTGAGTAAAATGTATATTATTTAATTGCCCCATATTTAAATCTCCAAGTATGAACAGGTTGCTTACCTGTAACTGTGGTTCTTCGAGTGGTCATCTGTGCCCTCACACATTAGGAGCTTTCGCGCCTGCGCGATAGCGTTTGGAAACTTCTAGCGCTTGTTCGCTTGGCGGGAACCCCTCCCCCACGCCGGTACTGCGCATGCTCCTCCCGCCGAGCAACGGTCTCTCCTCAGTTCTGTCGTCCGCCGTAGAACCTACAGGGACCTGAGAAAGAGGGGAAGGAAGGGCGGGTATGTGTGAGGGCACAGATGACCACTCGAAGAACCACAGTTACAGGTAAGCAACCTGTTCTTCTTCTTCGTGGTCTCTGTGCCTCACACATTAGGAGACTGTGTAGCTTACCGGTTGGATGGTGGGTCAGGTCCTAGAGCACGGAAGCCAAAACCTCACGTCCAAACCGAGCATTTCTGCGAGACCGGCAGTCAAGCCTGTAGTGGCGAATGAAGATTGATGGCTGAGACCAGGTCGCCACACGGCAGAGTTCATGCAGGTCTACTCCTCGCAGGAGGGCCACAGAAGTTGCCACAGCTCTGATGGAGTGGGCTCGAAGAAGGGCTGGCGGAGGCTTCCTTGTGAGCCCGTACGCCAGCTGTATAGTCTGTACCACCCACTTGGAGAAGCGCTGGGTGGATACCTTGTGGCCCCTCCGACGTCGTCCGTAACACATGAAGAGATGCGGTGTCTGTCGGAAGGGAGCGGTCCTGTCCTTGTAAAAGGCAAGGGTCCGACGCATGTCCAGGGAGTGAAGGGACCGCTCCAGCAGTGTCGTCGGGTCCAGGAAGAAAGCAGGCAGGATGATGTCCTGGTTGAGATGGAAGCTGGACACCACCTTCGGCAGGAACGAGATGTCAGGTCTAAGGACCACCTTGTCCCTGTGGAAGACAAGGAAGGGCTCGTTCATTCGAAGAGCTGTTACCTCACCTGCTCGTCTTGCTGAGGTGACAGCCACCAGGAAGGCAGTCTTTAAGGTGAGAAGCCTGTCATCAGAGGTTGCCATCGGCTCAAAGGGCAGCTTCGTTAATTGCGATAGCATCAGCGAGAGGGACCACGGCGGTAGCGGCGACGATACCGGTGGGTACAGGTGTTGTAATCCCTTCAGGAACCGTTTGATGGTATCATCCCTGAAGAAGGCTGATGCCGAGGATCGTTGCGGTTGGTATGCCACGATCGCGGAGAGATACACCCTCAAGGATGGAAAAGTCAGTCCTTGCTGTCGGAGGTGAAGTAAGAAGTGGAGGACAGTAGAGAGCCCAGCTGGCGATACTGCTTCACTTCTCTCGTCAGCGAAGGCCAAAAACTGTTGCCACTTGTATTGGCAGTTGCGACGGGTGGATTCTTTCCTGGCCGCGATCAGGACGTTACCGAGCACGGGATCGTCTAGTGCAATATCCTCCAGGCATGGAGGGCCAGGCGTGGCAGGTCCGGATGGAGGATGCGGCCATTGGAGTGGGAGAGCAAGGCTGGCGTCAGTGGTAGCCGGAGTAGGTCGCCTCGCGCGGCTCGGAGCAGGGGTGTGAACCAATGCTGTCTCAGCTGATAAGGGGTGACAAGGATCGCGTCGGCTCGGTCGGCCAGGATCTTCGATATCGTCCGACCGAGCGGCAGGAACGCATACAGGAGTTCTCCGGTCCACGGAAATTGGAAGGTGTCCCCGATGGAGGCTCGATCATGGCCGGCCCTCGAACAGGATCGGCTGTGCTTCGCATTTTCCCTGGTCGCGAAGAGGTCGATCGTTGGCTCGCCCCAGCTGTCTCGGATCAGGCTGAACGCTTCTTTGGAGAGGGACCGTTCGTGATGCGATGAGGTGTCCCTGCTGAGGGCGTCCGCTGTAGTGTTCTCCTGCCCGGCCAGGTGAACTGCTACTGGATGGGTTTGTAGTCGGACGCATCAGTCCCAAAGATCGAGGGCAATGTTCAGTAGAGTTGTGGAATGAGTCCCGCCTTGTCTGTTGATGTAACAGACAGCTGTAGTGTTGTCTGTCAGGACTAGTACTGTGCGGCCGGCGACAACGTGGCGGAACGCCCGCAGTGCTTTCGAGATGGCGAGTAGCTCGAGGGCGTTGATATGGAGAGCCGTCTCGTCGCTGCTCCATCGGTCGCGGACTTTGAGATCGCCGCAGTGAGCCCCCCAGCCGTTGAGAGAGGAGTCGGCCGTTACCGTCACCTTTGGTGTTGGCTCTCGGAAAGGCATCCCGGACAACAGGTTGTCGCGTGAGTGCCACCATCTCCGGGACGAGCGGACTTCTTCCGGCAGCTGCAGTCGAATGCCCTGGTCCTCTCGCAGGGGATTGAACGTGCGGACGAACCAGTGCTGAAGAGGTCTTGCTCTCAGTTTGGCGAGATAAGTGACAGCGGTTGTCGAAGCCATGTACCCCAACAGTTGCTGGATTCTCCTCGCGGACAAGGTGTAGGCCGCGTATGCGTGAGCGGCGGCCTGAATTAAGGTTTGTGCTCGGGTCTCTGGCAGGTACGCCCTGGCGGACATGGAGTCCAGGGTGGCACCGATGAAGTCCAACGTCCTCGCCGGCTCGAGGTGAGAGTTCTTTGGGTTGACCTGTAGCCCGAGACGAGTAAGGAGTGTCAAAGTCATGTGAACGTCGTCGTAAAGTCTTTGTTTGCAGGACGCCACCAACAGCCAATCGTCCAGGTAAGGGTAGACGGAGGCGCCCTTCGTCCGCAGGAATGATACCACTGGGGCCATGCATTTGGTGAAGACCCTGGGGGTGGTCGAGAGTCCGAACGGCAGCACCTTGTACTGGTAGCAGGTGTCGTCGACTGCGAAGCGGAGGTATCGTCTGTGCTGCGGGCGAATGGCGATGTGGAAGTAGGCATCTCGGAGATCGATGGAGGCGAACCAGTCCCCTCGATGGAGAAAAGGCAAGACTGACAGGAGCATGACCATTTTGAACTTCTTGGGGCGGATGTACTTGTTCACCCCTCTGAGGTCGAGAATTGGTCGAAGGGAACCGTCGGGTTTCGGTACCGCGAAGTATCGGGAGAAGAAGCCGGTAGTGCTGGCTTTCGACGGGAGCTGTTCGATTGCTCCTTTCTCGAGCAGGGACTGGATCTCTTCCAAGAGGACTGAGCTGGCAGGAGTGGAGTAGTAAACGCCTCGAGGCGGAATATCTTGAAACTCGACGGCGTAGCCAAGACGGACGATGGAAAGTACCCAAGAGTCCGTAGTGTCGTGTTGCCACTCCGACAGGTGTCGAGCTAAGGTTGGTCGGTCTCTGAGGGCTGAAGGAAGGCTGAAGAGAGGTTGTTGAGGCGGCCTGCGAAACAGGTCAAAACCTCGATTTTGTGTCCGAAGAGGACTTCTTTGAGGAGGCTGGGCGCCGTCTGAAGGGACGTTTCGCTGACGACCCCGAGGAAGGTCTTGAATGGCCAGACTGGGCAGATCTCTCAAAAGAGGAGGTCGATGACCGTCTCCAGGACTGGCGATAGCTAGGAGGCCTGCGGCTCTGCGTGGTCTGGTGAAGGCCGATTTTCTTTGCAGTCAGTCTGCCTTCATCAGATTATCCAAGGTCTCGTCGGTGGAAGCGTTGAACAGGCCTTCACCATCGAAGGGAAGGTCTTCAATCCTCCTCCGACTGTCCTCTTGTATGTCGCATGGCCGTAGCCATGCGTGGCGACGCAAGCCGACAGATCCAGCCATGACCCTGGACGCGATTTCCACAGTGTGCCGGGAAGATACAATCTGCTGTCTGGAAATAGCCACTGCCTCATTGAAGATGAGGTTAGTGGCTTGGCGGATATCCTCCGGTACCGATTCAATGGCCGGGGCTAAACGCTCGAGGACCTTACACAGGTATGCCGTGAGGCATGCCTGCGTGTTGGACAGCAGTATGTGTAAAGAGGCGCGGAGTAGAACCTCCTGGCATAGGCGTCCAGTTTCCTGCCTTCCTTGTCCGGTGGGGTGGTATGTGGTCTGCTGCTCCCCTTTGTTTGGGTAGACTCCACAACAACAGAGTTTGGTACCGGGTGGTTGAAAAGATATCCAGTGTTATCTTTCTGTACCCGGTAGAGATGTTCCAACCTCTGTGGTATCGGTTGCGCCGATGCTGGTTTGTCCCCATGCCGACCTCACGACCTTCGAGATTCGAGGAAGAAGGGGCAACGGGGCGGTAGCAGGTTGTCTTCCCTCTACCATGGAAAAGACTGGGTCATCATCCTCCAACTCTGCATCGGCGATCTTGAGGCCTAGAGTGGTGGCCATCCGCAGCAGCATTGCGAAGAATTGTTGTACGTCCTCCGGTGCTGAGTCAGGAACCGGTTCTCCGAATCCAAGTGGTGGTGACTCCTGAGAAGCCGCAACCGAAGCCTCCGATTCGGCGCTTGAGTCATAGGATTCAGAGGACGGTGACTCGTCTCGCTGCTCCTGCTCCGGCTGCCTCCGCGAGGTCGCAGGCTGGGGTGTTTTCGCCGTGTCCATGGTCACGTTTTGGCGCTGCGACCGCCGATTTCACCTTTTTTGTGGTGACAGGCGTGGTCTGGCAGGCTGTTATAATCATCGCCTGCTTGATCGCCACAGATTCCACAGGGCGCGTTGCTGTACATGTGACCCTGGGCAGAGGCGATACCGCATGGTATCGTGGTGAAGGTTCCCTCGCTCTGCGGTACCGTGGAGAGGGGGAGCGGCTGAAGGACCAATCATCACGGCGACGATCGGCGGGTGAGCGGCTCCGGTATCTGCGGTATCGACGTTCCTCTCTCCGGGGAGTGAGACCGACGGTGTTCTCGATCAGGTGACCAGGACCTCCGGAAGGTCTCCCAGCGCCTCGGATCACGGTGATACCGATCCCGGTACGATGGAGAGTGTGATCGGTAGGACGCTGGGCGCTCTCTCCACTCTGATTCTCTGGCGTACCTTGCGATGTACGACGCAGAGGTATACTGGGAGGCAGAAGAGCGGGGTTGTTCTTCCCGTGTCTCCTGCGGAGGTGGCGATCTTTGTGGCAGCTCCGAGGACCGTGACCGAGATCTAGCCGAGAGGGAGCGCCGTTCAGGGGACGCTGAGGCATGCCTGGATGTCTTCTGCGACAGGTCAGCCGACCTGTGACGGCTCGAAGGGCGGTGGTGTTGTTCCTCCACCAGGGTTGGAGGTTCCTCAACCGGCGAGTCCGGGCATTCTTGGGGAACGTCCTCGATCTCATCATCCAAGAGATCGATGGGCTCGCCTCGCCCTTTCGATGGCTCAAGAGTCGGAGGTGGAGTAGGAAGGTGAGCTTCCCCAGCCAGGGAGCGCCTCTTTTCCTTCCTTTTCTTCTTCTTCACCTTGTCCGTCTCCTTTCCCTTGTCTCTGTCCGGAGCAGGGTGTTTCTTCTGAGGCGTCTCTTTGGGCTGCGTCTCAGCCTTCTTAGCCGTCGAGGATCCTTTCCCTTACTTGGCAGCCACCGACAGTTTCGGGATCCTCGGTAGCGCGGAGATGGGCGTCCTCGACGTCGGCACCGAGCCCGATGCCGACGAAGTAGACGGTATGGCAGCCGCCGATACCGTCGATGGCGTGGTCGCTCCCTTGTCGGCCATCTTGGAGTGCGTGGTCTCCTCTATTGCCTTCAGAGACTGCTCCCAGCAGAAGGATTTGAGCCTGGAAGACCGGAGAGCTTGAGCGGTGAACTCTCGGCAACTTGGGCAAGTCCGGGTGTTGTGGGTCTCGCCCAAGCAGAAGAGGCACTCTTTGTGGCCGTCCGAATGAGCGACCTTACGCCCACACGAAACGCAGTTCTTAAACAACGCGGACATAAGATGACCGACGAAGCAGAAAAAAGCAGAGAAGGTCCGAAATTACCAAGTCCGAAGGAGAATCTGAGAGGGAGGGTCGAAAAACAGTCCGAAAACCGTCCGAAAACCCGAAAAAACCAAGCAAGCAGAAGAGATGCGAGGAACAAGCCAAAGAACCTTCCGTACGCGATGGCGGACGAAAAAGAACTGAGTATTGTTGCAGTACCACTGTTGCTCGGCGGGAGGAGCATGCGCAGTACCGGTGTGGGGGAGGGGTTCCTGCCAAGTGAATAAGCTCTAGAAGTTTCCAAACGCTATCGCGCAGGCGCGAAAGCTCCTAATGTGTGAGGCACAGAGACCACGAAGAAGAACTATTAGATCTAAATTAACTATCATTTTATCAAATGATCTAGGGAGTTTCCCTTGTTTTTCCTTTATTTTTTTCTTTGATTTCCTGTCCAATTTGGGATTAATCACCCCATTCCAATCGCCCAGACAAATCAGTTTACAATAATAATAATAATAATAATAATAATATCCAGCCTCTCCCCATGGATCAAGGTGGTACTGCAACAATACATTAAATACATTAAAAGCATTAAAACATAACCAATCCTCCCCACCCACCAACCCATCTAAGACCAACCCCCTAAAACACATTAACTACATCAACTAACTATTAAGAACAGGAGGACAGTTGGTGGGAGGCGCATGGCCCAGCTCCTCACTGATGGCTTTGTACTTCAGCTTTTGAGCACAGAGTTCGTCTTCCAGATCTTTGATGTTTCTTTTCCAGTTTAGCCACTGTCCTCTCAGCAAACTCTGCCTGTGTTTCAGCCTCCTTCAGCTGGTCTGTCAGAAGCTTTATATCTCCTTTGTACTTGTCCTCTTTCTCAGACTGAGCCTCCAGGTACTTCAGGTTGTTGGTGATGTTCTTAAGCTCCTCTTCCAGGTCGCTGCATTTCAGTTCAGAGACTTCAGCCCGCTCTTTAGCTCTTTCCAATTCCCCCTCCAGAATGACCAGTTTACGGGCAACCTTCCTGGGCAGCCCGAGTCCCTCTGTGGTTTCCGCAGGGCCTCCAAGGGGTGCCCTTGTGAGCTGGGAGGTTCTTGTTCTGCCATCGTCCCCCAGCCCAGCCACGGCCTTCGTGTACCTCTCGTGGCCTCCTCCCTTCTCTGCAGCATTGTGGCCGGAGGACTCACTCGAGAAGAGCTCATCTCTTTCCAGAAAGGCAGCCAGCCGGCCCGCCTCCACTTGCGCCTCTTCTCACCGGGCCTTCCGGCTCTATATTCTAAATCCACTATTTTTCTGTTCAATTCTTTATAAAATTTTTCTTGTTTCCTGTGTGGTCCATAGATACCGATAACTAATATTTTCTGATTTTGCCAATTGATCTCTACTGCAATAAATTGACCTTCTTCATCTTTTAATATTTCTTTTGGATGTAATCTAGAATTTAAATATAGCACTACCCCTCTTTTTTTAACATTTGGGGCTGTTACGTATTCCTGTCCTAACCTTTTATTATGTAGTAGATAAGCTTTTTCTTTTTGTATACGAATTTCCTGTAAACAATTTCTTTTTCTCAATATAATGAAATATTTTCCTTCTTTTTTGGGGTGTTGCAATACCTTTAACGTTCCAAGAGAGAATTTTCAAATTCATTGTATGAGAATTAATAGTTCAGTTTCAGTTAGTTATTTTCTTCTCCAAACTCTGTGCTTCCTTCGTTCTTCGATTCGTGCCCTGTAGCTTCGTCCTCTTCTTTGCTTTCCCGTTCTCGAGTATCCTCCCTTCTGTTCTCTAGTTGTCGCTCTTCTCTGTCATTCTCTTCATGTGGCTTTTGTCTCCATTGTTCTTTCCCATATCTTCTCATGAAAATTTTAGCCTCTTGAACCGTATCTATCTTAAACTGTTTCTCTCGGAACCGAAAGCTGAGACCTTCTAATTTCCCCCAGCGATATGATATGTTTTGAGATTTTAAGAACATTGTTATAAATCTTTATTTGTTTCTTTTTCTTAAGAAAAACAACATGGTTTGCAATTTGTTATACGATTTCTGTGTTGAAAAGCCTTCCAAATTTAAATCCATTAGAAATCTTTCTTTCAATTGTAAGTATGGGAACCAATTTAGTTTGATACCTTCTTTCTCTAATTCTTCACAAGTTCGTATTCTAATTATTTCAGATCTGTCCCGCAAAATAAGGTCTTCGTATCTTAGCCATTCTTGATTTCTATCTGCCCATTCTCCATAAAAAGCCTCTTGCGGAGATAGCGACATTGGTATTCTTGTAGGTTTGTTTCTTTACATTCTTCCAAATTTTCAATGGAGATTTTCTAATGTAATGATTATTAAAATCTTTGTCAATCTTCTTTTTGCCGTACCAGAGATAAGCATGAAAGCCAAATCTCATATTTGCTGCTTCAAGTGTTAGAGTCCTCATGTCTTTTAAAGTGACCCAGTCACTTAGCCACACCATAGCGTTTGCATAGTAGTATTGCTTCAAATCTGGTACGCCATGTCCACCTTTCTTTGTCAGCTCTGTCATTAATTTCCACCTAATCCTTGGTTTCTTGCCCGACCAAATGAATTTTGATATTTCCTGTTCCCAGGATTTAAATGGTTTGTCATTTGTTATAATGGGCAGAGTTTGAAATAAAAAAATGAATTTAGGTAAGACATTCCTTTTTATGGCTGCAATTCTTCCAAAGAGCGACAGCTTTAAATTTGTCCACCTTTTTAGATCCATTGTAATTTCTTTCCAAATTTTTTTGTAATTATTATCAAATAAGTCCTTGTTTGATTCTGTAAACTAAATCCCTAAATATTTTATTTTCTTCTCCAATTTAAACCTAGATGATTCCACGATCTCCTCTTTCTCTTTTTGCCTCAGATTTTTAAACATAATATAAGATTTACTTCTGTTTATTTTAAATCCTGCTGCTATTCCAAATTTATCTATTTTGGTTACCAATTTTTTAATCCAATTCTTTGGTTCTTCGATGAAGAAAATAAGATCATCGGCGAATGCCCTCAGTTTGTATTCTTGGTCTTTTATTCGAATCCCTTTTATTTCAGGATTTTCTCGTATAGTCCTGTTTAATATTTCCAAAGTTGCGATAAATAGTAAAGGGGATATCGGGCATCCTTGCCTTGTTCCTTTCCAGATTTGTATTTCCTCTATTGTTTCTCCATTTACTATTAACTTTGCTTTTTGTTCTTTGTAAATGGCTTTTATCCAATTGACAAAGTGTTCACCACAGTTGGTTCTTTGTAAAACTTCTGTCATGAATAGCCGGCTTACTTTATCAAAGGCCTTTTCCGCGTCCAAGAAGAGTATAGCTAGTTGTTTCTCATTTCTTTTTTTAAAATGCTCAATTGCGTTCAGTAGAATTCTTGTATTGTTTCTGAGATGCCGGTCAGGAAGAAAACCATTTTGATCTGTATGTATTATATCATTCAGGACTTTTCTAAATCTGGTTGCCAATATTGTTGTAAAAATTTTATAGTCTGTGTTGAGAAAGCTTATAGGCCTGAAGTTTTCTGGTTGTGTTGGATCTTACCCTTCCTTCGGGATAAACACAATATTTGCATGCTTCCAAGATTCTGGGATCCCTTTTTCTTTTATCTCATTTAGTATTTTTGTTAAAGGTGATATAATTTCCGGTTCAAACAGTTTATAAAAATTAGATGTGAAGCCATCTGGTCCCTAGAGCCTTAGAGATTTTTAACTTCTTTATTGCTTCTGAGACCTCTGTCGCTGTAATTTCTTTATTCAATAAATGTTTCTGGTCTTCTGATATTGTCCATGTTTTATGGTTTTCCAAGTACCTCTTTATTACTCTCTCCTCTGTCTGCTGTTCCTTTTCACTTTTATATAGTTCAGCACAGTAGTTATGGAAAAATGTTTTTATTTGTCCTTGATTTGTAGTTTCTCTTTGTCCCATTTTCATTTTAAAAATTCTTCTCTTTCCTTTCTCTTTACGTAATCTATAAGACAACCATTTTCCAGGTTTATTGGAAGGTTTGAAGTGTTTCAGAGGCAAAATTTCATTTTTCTTTCTGTCTCTGTCATATTCAGGGCCGCTAGTTGATCTTGTATTGATTTCATTTCCAACCTTAATTTATACTTTGAAGTGTTGCTTCTAAGTTCTTTCTCTTTGTTTTTCAGCAGGTCCAATAGCTTCTCCAGTTCTTGGTTTGCCTTCCTTTTTTATAAGACCCCATTTTAATCAAATGGCCTCTAATTACGGCCTTACCAGCATCCCAAATTGTGTTCATTGCAGTTTCCGGCTTTGTATTTTTGCTGAAATAGTTTTTTAAAGTTTCTTTCAAGTTTTCTACCATTTTAGTGTCCTTTAGGAGGCTATTGTTGAGTCTCCAGTTATATTGCTTATTTTGTCTGAATTTTAATCGGAGTAGTATCAGATTATGATCAGATGTTATCTTAGGGAGTATCTCCATATCATATATATATTAGTATGGGATATTTTTGAAATTAAAAAATAGTCAATTCTTGACATAGTATTGTATCTGTCTGAATAAAACGTATACCCTTTTTCAGACCCGTGCCTATAGGTCCACACATCTAGTAAGGAGAACTCATCCATCAACTGAAAGAAACTATGTGGAAGTTTTCCATGTTCTTGTTTAGCCTGCTTAGAATTGGACCTATCTTCTAGTGGATTCAATATTCTGTTCATATCTCCCAAAATTACAAGGCTATCGGAAGCTTTTTCACTTCCATAGTCTGCTATTTGTTCCCTGATTTTTGCAATGGTGCATATATTCCTACTAAAAGTACCACCGAATTCTGTATTTGCAATTCTAAAATTAGATAATGTCCTTCAGGATCAGAAAAGATTTCATTCGCCGCATATGAATCTTTCACATAAATCACCACACCTTGTTTTTTTCTTCGAAAAGGAAGAGGTGAAACATTGCCCTAGCTTCGAATTTCTTAAATATTTAACATCTTTTTGTGCTACTCTTGTCCCTTGTAATGAGATAATATTGTATTTTGTTTTTTCAAGATGGTGGAATATATGCCTTTATTTATACTGGGAATTTATTCCTTTAATATTCCAAGCAAGTATTTTTATTTCTTTGTCCATCATCTTCCAATTTAGTTCTGGAGTTTTGGTTTCTTATCCTTGAATTTCCTCCGTAGATTCTGATTCACTCTCTGTTTGTAAATCATCATCTTCTTCTTCTTCTTCTTCTTCTTCTTCTTCTTCTTCTTCTTCTTCTTCTTCTCTTGTCTTTATCCTGGTTACTCTCCAAGTCTTCCATTTCTTCAAATGATTCTGCTTCTGGTGGTTGAAGAGCACTTCCTTGTATTTCTAGGTTTTTTTCTTGTTCTTGTCCTTCCAAATTCTGCTGTCCATTTCTTCCTTTTTCTCTTCCTTTTTGGTCTTCTTTTTCCTTTTTCAGCTTTTCGTAAATTTCTCTTGCTTTTTCTGTATTAGTGATGTTGTACCTTCTTTGGTTATAAGAAAAGAAGATCCCTTCAGTTCTATTCCATATATAGTTTATTTTTTGTTTTACTAGGTATTGCGTAATAAATTTGTAGTTTTGTCTCTTCTTGAGTGTCTGTGCTGGTATATCTTTAAATATACTTACTTGTTGAGAGCCAATGATCAATTTCTCATAGTAACTTTTTTGCAGTATAATCTCTCTTGTCCTCATATTAGTAAATATTATAACAATATCTCGTGGGAGATTTCTTCCTTTGGCTACTCTTGAATTAATTCTGAAAACCCTTTCAATACTTGCGTGTAGCCTTTCCTCTGTCAGTTGCGTATATTCCACCAAATTATTTTATCATAGACACTTTCTTGGGTGTCTTCCTTAGCCCCTCTAAGTTTCAGGCAACGTTCACGATCTCTCAATTCTATCCTGTTTATAGCCAATTTTTCCTGTTGCTGTTTCTCTTTTATTTGTTGTGTTTTTCTTTCCATTCTTTGCCTTGACTTCTCTTGTAATATCTCTACTTCAGATTTTATTGTCACCACTTCTTTAGTGACTGTGTCCATCTTTTTATTTAATCTTTCAATTTCCTGCTTTATTTCAGTTTTTGTCTCTTTAATATCCTGTCTTATCTCTTGTCTCAACTCCTGCCTTGACTTGCGCAATTCCTCCAAAATCAATTTTGTATCTGAAGATGCAGTTGAAAATGAGTTCCAATTTTCCCAGCGATGTATTTAAGTCAAGTCAAGTCTCAAGTCTCCACCTTCAAGTCTCAAGTCCCTGAAGATACCTTCAAGTTGAGTCTTAAGTCTGGGAGCCAACGTTATACCCCAACCTATAGTCCAGAATTTCTGGACAGAGTCACATAAAGTCAGTTTTAACAATTTAAGCAGACCTCCACTGTGACAGAAGCTCCTACCACATTCCATTTATTCATAGGGCTTCTCCCCCATGTGGGTCCTTTGATGTCTATGTAGATGTTCACTTTGACTGAAGCTCTTTCCACATTCAATGCATTGATAGGGCTTCTCCCTTGTGTGGGTCTTTTTTTTTTTAATATAATTTTATTAAGTTTCACAAATAAAAAAAAATCACCTTAAGTTGTACTTTTATATGTAATGTTTTTTGTTCTTCCAGTCTGATCTAGTTTTCATTTTCTGAATTTCTATTCACATATAAAAATTATGCATCACAATTCTATGTTCATCTTACATGCTTGATCTTGCCTTTCCCTCGTCCACTCCTGTTATGTTACAGCTATTCCTCTTTAATTTCTGAATCTGAAAAAACAGGGGCTATAGCAATGCAGAGGGGCACTGAAGGTTTATCTGGAAGGTGAATTGCCTCACCTAACGGCTTCCGGAGAGGGAATTCACCCCCTCCTTTTTTTTTTTTTTTTGACAGAAAAGGGTTAGTGAGACTAGAGAAGCTGAAAGTGTTAAAAAAAAAAAGAAAGAAAGAAAACAATCTTGGGGGTCATGTACAGTCCCAGGGCCATAATTGGCACCATCCTGCTGTATCTGGATGCACTGCTTTTGGGCAGCCTAGATAGAAGCAGAGACAGGATTTTGGAAATTATTGGTGAATCCTCTTCCTACTTCCTTTGAAAAAATTGTTCAGCTTCAGGAACCTCCTCTTTTCTTTTGCAGAGTTGTTCATGATTTTTACTTTTCTAGGGCTTGTGAAGGATTACATCTTGCTTTTCATAAGTGTCTTTTCTGAGATAAAAATGAAAGGAGTGGAGAGGATCTAATGGCACCTTGAAAACTGATATATTTCAGCATAAGCTTTCACGTATTTTAATTTGCTTCCTTAGATGTACTTCCTCAATACGTTTGAAGAAGTGGAGTAACAATTTCCCCAAAAGTACTCTATACATTGTGGGTAGAGAGTGACCAATGGTTGGATATCCACTTGCAAGTCAACTAATACAAATATAGTGAGTCTGCCGCTACCACGGCCTCTAGCACTTGTTTTAACGGCTGGGACAGAAAATGAGCGGAATCCAAGGAGTACTGGTAAATTAGAGCCATGAGCCCATGAGCCCATGGCTCCTGCAAACTTAAAATTTTAAACTTTTGTAAATAAGTTGCAAAAGCTGCATCATGGAACTTATTCGACCAGCCCATAATGTTCCAAGATAACAAGTTTAATTGTCAGGCTGGTACAGTTAGATCAGTGTCCTCCCAAGTATCCGCGGATTCTGTTTGCACCAGGGCTTTTTGGTAGGGAGACAACTCTTTCAATGTAACTGTGTTTTTAACCTTCTTTGGTTCCAAAGGTTATGTTGAAATTAGAGTTGTCAGGTTCCATTACTAATAAATCGTCGATGCAACCCCTGGCCAGATCTCTTCCAACATGAAGGACTTCATCTGTCGTTACTAAATTTACCAGAGGATTGGCCAGCTCTTTGATGGTACACAGCATGTTTTTGAGGTCGTCCAGTTTAGAGGTGATGTCTATATGTTCTTCATTAATTCATCTTGGCTCACCGGTTGCTTCTCTATTTCCATGCTGGAAGTTTTGGGTGGTCCAAGTTGTGGCATGATCTGGCTAGAAGTTTCTTTGGATGATAACAAGCCGATGTTCCTTTCCTCAATAGGCATCCTATTACTGTACTTAGGGTTAATTAAAGAGGTAATAGCCAAGTCTCTATAGGCCCAAACTGGTGTTATTTGATAGTTGGACAAAAAATCCTTCATTTTCATCAGCATGAGAGGAATTGTGGATTGTCTGAATGTTAGCACAATTCTCTTATGAGCAGAAGTACTAGGAAGCCAGTCCACAACGAACATGTCGATATTATGAGGGTGTTGGCTCAAAGAAAGTCTAATAGCTCTAACGGACCTCCATCAGCCATTGTTTATTCTGTTGTAAGTGATTTGCAGCATAATTTGGTTTGTTTGTAAAATCCTATTGCCTTTCCCTGTTTCCAGCTCCATAGAAGCCACTGGTAAGCTGCTCCTTGGGACTTTATTCCTGTTCTTTTTACACTCCAGCTTGTCTTCCTTGTTGAGCCCAAAGCTACTGGGTTGACCCAAGCCATCTTTTAAAGATGTGTATTTTTGCATGAAGTTATCAAAGGAGAGTTTGAGAAGCTTCATTTGGTTATCAATTTTTTCCAAACATTCATAGATGGAAATAACAGTATGGGCTGTTAAGAGACATTGTTTGGTCACAAAATCTGGAGGATATACTTGATGTTCTGTGGGCTGTTCCTTCTCGGTCATGAGCAATTCCTCAAGGACAGACTCGCCCGTCTCTTTTGGCTCCACGGATACACCTGCCTGATAAGCTGACAAGTCATTGCCAGGATTTTTAAAAGACGCAGATAAAGACTCGTCCTCATTACCCAAAGCCGAAAAACTATTGGTATTGGGAATTGTAAAATTTGAGGTACTCACATTTCTCTTTCTCTTCCTCTCATAGGCATGCAGTTCATCTATCTATCTTTGGAAGCCTTGCTGTGCTTGACTGCCTCTGGGCTTATTCTAGAGCGTTTTTTCTTTCCCATTTAAAACTGTGGTAGCTTATTATAAAAATACAAGAATAAACAAAAGCCCAAATGAGCTCAAAAACCCATGAGGTGTTAAAATCCCAAGGAATTAGTAGTTCTTGGTTTTCATTTCAAGCTAGAAGAAGTGCTGGTAGGCAAGGCAGCTAGTAGTCAGCCCGGGGGAGGAGATAATGGGAGTGCAAGAATTTCCCAAAACAAAACAAATAAAGATAAGCAATGCTGCACCGCAATACAGCCACAGTCAACTAAAAAACATTTTAAACCAGGCAAGACACGGTGGAGGAATTAAAAGTTAAGATAAAAGATTAAAAGCTAAAAAATAAATAGATGGTAACAGAGCCAGTTAAAACACCACCTATCCTGCCGGCGCCATCTTCTCTCCAAATGTCTTAAAATGACTAGGTGCTATAGGGTACGTAATAAATATTCTTAAGAAGGTTCTTTGCTTCCAGACCCACTCCTCTCTCAACGTAATTCACATGCGGATTCCCAAAATGGTAGGGAAGTTAGGTAAAAAGAGAGCCGTAGTTCACATGAAACCACATTGGGGGGGTGAACATAGAGACTGGAACAGCTCGGAGGGGGCTTTAGCCATTTCCTGGTTACTGCAAAGTAAGAAAATATAGAGTTCTTCCTCTACGTGTTACGTCCTGGTCTAGTTCAGCCCCTTGGCACAGACCAAATAAGGTTTCCCTCCGGAGGTGAAAATTTGCATGAGATGGAAAAGTTCTAAAAAATTTGCATGACATGAACAATTTCTAAATAGAGATACTATCAGGAAATCGTACCAGCCAAGCGTAGCCACTGTTAGCTGCTTCCTCTTCTTCTTCTGTCCGTTTCCCTTCGTAGGGCCCAAAGTGAATTCCTGGAGGCAGATTTCCTCCTTCCTTCCAGACCCCGAGACCCGCTCTGGGGATGCCGGAGGGGCCAATTCTCAAACCTGGGGGTACATTGCGGCTGGCCCTCTTTCCAAGTCCCATTTCTGCTGCTGTCTCTTCTGGGAAAACTGGGGGGCCACGAACTGGGCACTCATCCATAAAGAACATCAGGCCACGTTCACAAACTAGGAACAGAAAGAGACAATGGAGTACGGAGTAGAAAAACGTTATCCTTACAGCTTCTAAAGCACGAGGTGCTGCTGCCGGTGGAAGGATCTCGGTGATAAACTGGATGGATATAAAAGAAATGTCTCAGTGTTTTACAGTAAGTTAGTGGTAAAATACTGTTTTAGAAACTGCTGATTCCAAAATTCTCTGCTCTATACAACTTTGTTATAAAACAAGAAATAATGACAATGTAATACAGACACTTAAAAAGCAAGAATGTATGTGGACTCAATTTACAGCTGATCACCAACAATCTGTGAATCATATTTACATTGCTGGATAACATAAATTAAAACTGGTTGATGCAAACACTCCCATGTTAATTGGCAACTCTGCAAACGCCCCAACGTGGTGGAAAAAAGCAATTATCCTCCAGCCATTTGAACACCCCTTTATCACGAGCCCCTGAAAAAGCCCTGAGAGTCCCAGCAAGAATCAGATATCAGCTTGGTACATATTTATGGCTCTTTGTGGTAACTGCAGGCAGACTCCATGGAGAAATGATTTTCACATGCTCCTGGATATGATCAAAGAAATCTATCTGTAGTGACAGAATGAACCAATATATACTGGAACATCTTAAAAAATTAACAAGTCCTCATGCGTTTGAAAAACATTTTTTTTACAGTAGTGGAAATAGGAAATGGCATTCTGTTCCAAAGTTGTTATAACCAGGGATCTTCTTATGGAAAAGACTGATGTGCTCTCTTATAAAAAAGAATTTTGTCACAAAAATTAGAGGGAAAGCTTATTACAATTTTGTTTGCCCATCAGGAGCTATCTATCTTTCCTTTTCCACTCCTGGTGAGCTGTTGGAAAATTGATACGGGCAAGTTAAAAGTAGTTTTGATTGAGCAGTCCCTGAGGTATAGCCACAAAAGGCCAGTTCAGTTATGAACTATTTGTACTTCATAGTAATGCAGATCTGAAAAACATGCCATAGTCTGTTAAATAAACATGCAAACACTGTTTGCAAACATTTTTCTGAATTCACGTAGAAACTACATATGGGAAACACTGATCAGAAGGGTATCACTTATGTAAGTAATCATCATCATTGGGTTCATTTATTTCCATATACATTTTTTTCCTCTCTTCCGAAGACTATATGTTCTGATTTCTTTATCTTGCTCTCTTTTCTCTTTTCTTCCAGATACATTTTTCCTCTGGAAATCTGAAAATTAATGCACACAGTCTAAAGGAGTTTTATAAACAAGAGTAACATAGAGATTGCAAGAACCTGAGTCAAAGCTATTTTTTTTGTACAACTCATATAGAATACTAGAGTAGCCTTATATAACTATTTCCTCATATGAGTCGGTATTTGATGTAATTCCTAACGAGTCACATAAGAATAGCAGATAAGCATACAACGCTGGGAGAATAAAAAGGCAGAATATAGATTGTGTCATCTGACCACTGGTATCCCAAATGTTCAGGTAACAGCTGAATCCACTTTCTGCTAAGAGGGAAAAGTCAGTGTTCAAGTGTCCAACTCAGAGATTGATGGATACTTTCTCTAGGATTGTGAAACCATTGTAGAAGGGGCAGCTTTATATATTTACACAATCTGAGACAACTTCCTTGTCGCCTGTACTCCTGAGACATCTCCAGACCAGTTTCATTTCATTTCATTTTTATTACAGTCAATAGACCATTAAAACAGCTTGTTAAAAACATTTTAAAATGATACAAATATAAATAAACATAGTGGCTCACATTCACCAGAGAAAATACAATCAAAGTGACAATAGTAGCGTACAATATACATAAGCAGATATTTCGTTTGCATAGACAAGAAAGATCTAGTTAAAATAGCTAAGTTTAAAAATTTTGCCACTTGAAGAGTAATCTCTTTGTCAGAACCTTGCAATGAGATGACCATTAGAGACTCTAAGGGGCGCCCAGGGAAGCATCGTGTAATGGGGTGTAATAAGTCTTCCATAGCCCCTTGGTAGAAACTACAACGAAAGAGTACATGTAATATAGATTCAATTTCCTGATTGTCACAGGGGCAGAATCTTTTGCTCAGTGGTGTTTTGTTAAATCTGCCAGTTAGCAAATTTGAGGGAAGGACATTAAACATTGCCAGGGAGAAAGCCCTTCTATATTTTGGAACTGTTAACCATCTTAAATAAGGCATTCCATCTTTGCAAGGTAAATATGGTAAACCCAGTGACTGAGGGGAGCAAGGTCCCTAGCTGTCCCTTGCAGCTCCTGGTAATCAATGTCCCTCAACCTCTGCTTGACAATAGCTTTGGCCCTATCTAAGGCCATTTCCGCACTACACTGTTACAGTGCTATTATTCCACTTTCAACCACCTGTGGAATTCTGGGGTTTGTAGTTTACTGAGGCCAAAGAGCTCTCTGGCTGAGAATTCTAAATTCCTCTTCTTAAGCTGCAAACCCCAGGATTCCATAGGATGTTGAAAGTGGAATAATAGCATTATCACAGTGTAGTGCGGAAATGGCCTTAGTCTAGAGATAGCATGTGGGATGTGGATAATCCCACTGAGATGATCTTACATTCAATTGCCTTCCTCCAGGGTGATTTAAAGGAGTCTGACATAGTTTTAGCCGATAAAGAGGTGGAATTAATTGTATAACAATAACGGAGCCAAAAATGGATAGAGTACATCCATGCCAGACTTTTTAAAGAATTTAGGCCTGACTCCAAATAGAGGGCAGATCCAGCAACACATCTGGGGACACCATATATTAGCCTCAGAAAGAAAGACGGAATTCCTTTAAAAGAATTCTTATTATTAAGGGGAAACTAAATTGAAACCCCATAAAGCAACTGTGGGACAATTTTAGCTTTAAAAACCCGGATGGCAGCTGGAATAAATTTACCACCCTTAGTAAAGAAAAACCAAGCTAATGCTCTCAAACTTTATTTGGCTTTCAGTTTGATGTACTTATCCTGAGTCCTCCATCTTGTAGCTTCATGAAACTAAATACCCAGATATTTATACGAGTCCACTTGTTCAATTCGATTTTCCCCTATCAACCATGAGTATCTGATCTTTCTTTGGGCAAAAACAAGAACTTTTGTTTTTGAATAATTGATTGATAAAAAATTATTATTGCAGTATTCATGAAAGCCTCTTAATAATCTTCTAAGTCCAAGACGAGTCTGAGAAATCAATACAGCATCATCAGCATAAAGAAGGATAAAGACTTTTGTTGAGTCAGTCCTTGGTGGATGGGATGGTAAAGGTGCCAAAGTCTGAGGAAGATCAGCCAAGTATAAATTAAATAGGGTGGAGCAAGAATGCATCCCTGTCTTACACCCCTGTTGGTGGGAATCTCATTTGTGTGGTGCCCTTGTCTGGAACTACAAACTTGAACAGTAGTATTGTAATACAGGGACTGGATTAAAAATAAAAGTCGCCTATCAATGGAATACTGTTCCAATTTGCTCCAGAGGCAGCCACGTGGGATTAAACCAAATGCTGATTTTAGATCAATAAATGCAGAGAAAAGTTGCCCACTCTTTGGTGCAGTATATTTTTTGTGCAAGATGAGCCAAAACGAGACAGTGGTCTAGTGAAGAACAACCTGATTTAAAACCAGTCTGCTCTTCCCCAATGATGTTATTATCGTTAATCCACTCTTTCAGCTTAATAGCTAGAAAATTGGCATATACCTTCCCTATAACAGATGGCATACTGATGGGTTGATAATTATGCGGGTCGTCTGTAGGACCCTTCTTATAGATTGGGATAATAAAGGCCCTTAGCCAAGCTATAGGGATTATGCCAGATTTATTAATTAGAGAAAAGAGGGCTGCCAACATGGGTGCCCACCGACTGATGTTATGTATCGACAGTTCTGAGGAAATGCCATCACATCCTGCAGACTTGCCAGTCTTTAGCTGACCTAACAGTCCCTCAATTTCTTCTACAGTTACATTTGGCCAATCAGGAGTGTTCAGAGATAGCAAGGGAGGTGTTTTAGATATGGATGTGCAGGGGTCGTTGAAGATGACTTGGAAATGATCCTCCCAGACACTAGCTGGAATGTGACAGTCTGGGCTTTCATAGCAGTTACTTAAAGCACCTGAAACTACAGAAAAGTCCCAGTTATCCGACGCTCGGTAATCCGACACTCCGGATTAACTGGCGTCACGACAGCCTGGGGGCGTGGCTGTGGGCATTTCCGCGCCCCCAGATGTGCCCCAACACGCCCCCAGGCCCGCCCTGACAGGCCCCTGACACGCCCCCAAAATGGCGGCCACCACGAGAGTCTGGGTAATCCGACCTTTCAGTTATCCGATGCTGCGGCTGCCCGTTTGCGTCGGATAACTGGACTCTACTGTATCTGCCAAAAGGATCTACTGCTGCAAGTAATAGATGCTGCCAATAACATTTGCCATGTTTCTCTAGTTGCCTCGCATTTCTTACGGAATAGGAGTTTCTTATATTGTTTTTTTAACTCATAATATGAGTGAGGAAGCTTACATTCATTTGATCTGTGATAAGTATTATACACTGTTTGAATTTCCCTTCTAAGATTGACATACTCCTTATCAAACCATCTATTTTTACAGGTGTTATTATAATTTATGTTGTTAGTTCTAATTTGAAGAGAAGGGTACAAATCCTGTAAGACCCACTCATAAGCCAGGATTCCATCCTCAGATCTAGCATCTACTTTAATTTGGCTGACATAATTTGAAATGTGGTGCAATGAAATAAACCTATTGAAGGCCTCCTTTGTTTCAGAGGACCATTTGATTTTAATTGTTCTTGTGTCAGATGGTAAGCATACTGAAATACAATGTTGTGAATCCAACTTTAACCTGCCTGGCAGATTCAGGGGGCATTCCAGGGGAAAATGATCACTATCAGAACACTTTGCTACTCTGAAGTTGAACCCCAAAGTTTTCAAATGTTTGTGAATAAGAATATAATAAATGACATTTGAACTCCCTGGTGGAAGCAAATGTAAATTCACCCCATTGGTCATCAGGGCTGGAACCATTTAAAATAAACAACTTATTGTTTGAGACAAACTGAAGCAGGCCTATCCCTGCAGGGTTGATAGATTTGTCTTTTGAACTACATGAATTGACTATAAGTTGTTCCTTAATTGTTTTGGGAGGGTGACCGCCTAAAAAAGGATTGATTAAGCAGGTTCCTGTCCTTGCATTAAAATCACCTGCTATTATAGATCTTGCTCTGGGAAATTTAGTCTTCTGTTCTGAGTAGTAACAGTCAGCCTTAAGCCAAACTGATGTAACATCTTCCTTTCTGACCATTGGGGCAAAATACACATTAAATAAAAGTAAAGTCAGATTAGATCAGTGGTTCTCAACCTTCCTAATGCCGTGACCCTTTAATACAGTTCCTCATGTTGTGGTGACCCCCACCATAAAAATATTTATTATTTACAATGCCTCCCCCCCGGCAAAGGCTGCCTCGCCGGCCAGGAACGGGGGGGCAGGGAGGGAAAGAGGAACCATGTGTCTCCCCTGGGAAAAAACTCCGAGAACCCCCCGGGCTCTGCTTCTGCTTCGCTCTCGTTTCCGCTGGGGGGGCATTGTGGGAAAAGTTTCCAGAGTGTCAACCCTGGCCGGGGGGGGGAAGGAATCCCAGCGCCTTTGTCTTTTGTGCCAGGCGCAGCTCGCTCCCCCCAGAAAAGTGCCACCTTGCAGTCCCCCGGCCCTTCCGCAGTGCCCCCCTCCGTGGTGAGTGGGACAGGGGCCGTGAAGAGGAGGGGGCCTGCCCCCCGTGCTGCCGCTGCCCCCCCCAAGCTGGCCCGTCAGACGGGAGGTTCTCCCAGTAGCAGAGAAGGGGAGCGATTTCAGTCCCTTCTGAACAAGGGGAAGGAGGACCCGAGCGCGTGGCTCACGCTTGCGCACCACCACCGAGGAGGGAATGGAGCCCAAGACCATCAGAAATACGTATTTTCCTATGGTCTTAGGCGACCCCTGTGAAAGGGTTGTTCGACCCCCAAAGGGGTCGCGACCACAGGTTGAGAACCACTGGATTAGATGTTAATAATTCCATAACTAGGGCCAATATAGAAGAATCATAACTTGGTAATTGAGTAATTCTACAATTAACTGAGGAAGAAACCAAGATACATAAACCCTGACTAGCCCTTCCTTTACCACTTCTGGAGAGTGCAGGGAGGCAATAGGATACAAAACCATTAACATAAACATGATCACAACACCAGGTCTCTTGTAAAAAAATTAGATCGAACTTATTTAGGTATTCCATAAAATTCTGGTCTTTGCTTTTGGAGGTCCAGCCAGCTATGTTCCAGGAAAGTATATTTAGGGAAGAGGTAACAGTTCCTGAATGTAGTCAATCCAGTTCTGATATTGCATCCAGCGTACCTTGGGAATTCCTATAAACACAGGGGTTGCATACTGGAGCCTGTTGAGTTAGCAAGCCCAGGCTTGGTCTGCCAGCATTTGGTGGATTTAGTGGTCCTGTCTTACATAAATCTGGTTGGGATGGTACAAAGTAATTGTGGCCTTTAATATTTAGCAAATTGGAATCACACTGAGATGAACTAAAAGGGTATAAACTTTGATCGTAATCTCCAGTTTTAGAAAGATTACGATTTTGACTAGGTTTAGTTGATTTTACTATTGCAGTCTTTAAGCCTGTTATCCTTCCTCTGTTATCCTTCCCTGCTCTCCCTAGCAATACTTCCTCTTCTGTTTGAGAAGTACCTAGACTATTGTTGACTGATGAAGTACTGAAATCCTGGTAATACTTATCCTTTAAATATTTGATCAGAGAAGCAAGCCTTGACAAAGCCTGCTGTTGGTCCTGCTTTGGGAGAGCATCAAAACTGTCTATTAACATTAATTCCTCTGGTAGGAATTCTATTTGAGTGTCATCCCTACAAAATAGAAGTAGCACTATTTATATCTGGGGGACTTAGTGGGACTGCAAATTTGTTAGCTTTTTTAGAGGAAGATCGACAAACAGTAGTGACAGAATTATCAGGGGTATTTAAGTCTACCAAGTCCCCAACTGGTGGATCCTCAAAGGAAGCAGATGAAAAGGTTTCCCTCTGTCTCTTTGTACTACTCAGGGGAAAAAATGGCAAAATGTCTTTAAAATGCCTGGTGATACTCATTCCCCCACTCTTAAATCTCTCCTTAACTCTATAAATTCTTGCAGCAATATTGGATGAAGTAAATGAAATAACAGCTCTTGCACTGATATAGTTGAAAAAAAATATATTCTACCTTTAGTGTAGACTTCATTTCAATTGATGTTATACCAAAGGATGTTAAAAGCCACAAGAAATGTGCTTTTCTCTCCTGTTGTGATAACATGCCCTTTGGCTTTGGGTAATTAATAAACACCAGATTCTGCCTGATTAATTGTAAATGCAGGGAATTAATTATTTGAGGTTGTTTCGAGTTACTTACGTGTGATGGAACTGTGTGTCAGGAAAAGTCTACCTTGTTTCCAGGCTGTAACTGTTACAGTTAATTCCTGAGTTTCTGGTTTTACTCTATTTTCAGGGACTGGTTGTAGACCTGGAGAACTTGTTTCTAGTACTATACTTACTAGTTCTTGACTTTCCAGGTTTACTTTGTTATTTTTGTTAAGTTTTAGAGAGGGCATCCTGGCATTCTTGTCCTTTTTTTCTAGTATTTTAAATAGACTGTTGAATTTCATTTTAGGGACCGATTTGCTACTGGGCTTGTTTTTTATATTTTTATCTTTCTTTTTAGTACAAGTAGAAACCTTGGAATTTTTGCTTTTAGAGTTCCTTTTGTTAGGGTGTATATCGGGTTTGCTTTCCCGTTTCCTAGAGGAAGGCCATTTTCACATGGGGGTAAAACCCTGCAGTGCAACGACCGGAGACGGAGGTCATTCACACTGCGGGGCGAGCTAGTGCGGTTGGAAAAGGTGAGGCTCCACACCTTCAACCGCTCTAGCGTAGCCGCAGGGGTGGTGCTGCGAGTTTTTAAAAAACCACCTTCCCAGGTGGTTTTTATGAAACTTGCCCGCACTAATCCATGGCTGCTCCCGGTGAGAATCCGTGTCTCTGCAGATCTGCCCGGGGGTGGGCTTCCGGCTGGCGCGCTGCCCTGATTGGCGGAGCGTCGCTGGAAGCCGCCAGCTGCCATTTTGGGCACCACCGAACACCGCTAAAATTCAGCGGCGTGTGGAGCGGCGGAGCCGCGCCCCCCACAGGGACGGAGCAGGGACGGAGCAAAACGCAAGCAGGTAAGCTCCGCCCCTTTATACAAGTCCCTTTATACAAGCCCCTTTATACAAGTCCCTGATCAGTTTATGTTGACTACCTAGCAGCTTGGTTACCAAACTTGGGTCAGGGTATGAGTCCGAGTCTGAATCTTCATCCACATCAGCTAAAAAAGTTGTTCTGGGGAGAGAGACTCGCAGTTCGCATGATCGGTGTGGCTTGAGGTGAGCAGAGTTGTAGTATCATCTAAACCCCTCTGAAGAATTTCAGGGTAATCAATCTGGGCTTTAGGTACTGGTGAAGTACCAGCTGCAAAAGCCAGTTCTTCAGCCAGGCTGCATCTCCTATCTTCCATGTTTTCACCTTCTACTATTTTCATTACATGGTGAGGACCTAATGACCAGTCCATTATCTCCACCTCATGTTTTAGAATCTGGGACAGAACAGTTCCTGGAATTGGGATGGAAGAAGTCTGTGATTTTACACTGATCATGATCGTTATTAGCTGAAGTGGTAGTAGCAGTAGCAGTAATAGCATCTTCAGACGTTAGGTCCAGACCCAACTGTTTATGCTTTCTTCTGGTGAGAGCCACCATTCCCCAGCCGTTTCAATTCAGTTTTGGATGTTGATTTAAAATTTAAAATTTTGTCAGGTTTGAAATAATTGAACAGTTCAATAGTTCAACACTTCATACAAATCAAACCTGACCATGGAAAAAACTCTTCAAATTTAAAACAGGCATGTAAGTTTTAAAAGCATAATTACGCTGCAGATGCATGCAAACTGTTCTTAAAACTATTAGAGAAACATGGGGGAGTAACTAGGCATATCTCCTTAAGAAATTTAGCTTTAAGAAAGAAGACCAAGCAGCCTTGAGCTTGAACCTAATGAAATGAGGAATTTGCAGTTTTCAGTTTGAAAGTGGTTTGAAAGTGGTTGATCTTCCTTACATATGATGTGACTGATATTCCTGCACCTCAGTCCTTCCTCCCACTTACGACCTGGGCAATTAAAGGGTTTAGATGCAAAACCAAAGCAAAGGTGGAAATATATCTGGCTCAGGCTCAACTTACTTAACTGTAAATGTAACCTCCTCTCCGCAGCGTTTGTAGCATTAATAATCATTAATAGTTTGCAGCACTAGTAGTTCCTCCACTCTCCTGCTACATATACACCATCCATAAATGCTGAGATAAGACGCTGAAGCCGGCCTCTTATTATCCTCTTCTCTCTTGTCAACTTCATGGAAAATAACAACTCCTCCAACGATTCCCAAATGAAATCAGGACACCGGTAGCCAAGCCGAATTCCCCGAGGATGGAGGTAATCAAATTCTGACTGCTTAGTGGTACACCCCGAAGGCAATACAGTAGAGTCTCGATTATCCATCCTGTGGTAATCCGACATTCCGGATTATCCGACGTCATGGCTGCTTGGAGGCGTGCCTGTAGGCATTTCTGCAACGGGCGAGGAGAGCAGGGCGAGTGAAGCCTCGCCCCAAAACACGTGGCAACGGGGAAGGTGACGGGCACAGCCAGGCCCCCAAACACGCCCCCAAGCATTGCAACGAAAAGAAGAAGGCCGTTGTACCAATGGAGGAGAAACTTGAGGCAATCAAGAGACTGGACAATGGAGAGACGTTGCAGAAGGTAGCAGATGACAATACGATTGCAATTCATAGTGATTTCAAGGCTTTTCTTAGACACTCCGGATTATCCGACATTTTCGGCTATCCGACTATCAGCCCGCCCGTTTATGTCGGATAATCTACTGTACATAAAAAGGCAAAGTCAGTGGTGCACCTATTTGAGCAGTTAAGCTTGCACACTGAAGGAACAAATGTAGAACAAAATGGGTTGGCATCCAAAACAGGAAACTATGCAAAGGGCAACAAAAGATAACAAAGGAATATACTTTCAGAGGAGCTCTTTACAGCAGCTGCTGCCTCGTCGCCATCTTGGCTCCTCCCTGACTCATGTTCAGCTTGTGATCTACCAAGACTCCTAGATCCCTTTCACACGTACTGCTATCCAGCCACGCATCTCCTGTCCTATATTTGTGCCTTCCACATTAAAACACATTTTAAAAATTAGACACATTAAAAGCATTTAATACAGTTCAAAAACATGTGCCAGGACTGCGATGTGGCAGCTGAAAAAGTCAGTGTGATCCTGGGCTGCCTCAATAGGAGTTTAGGGTCTAGGTCACCACCGGGTGATCTCAGGCAAGTCACATTCTCTCAGCCTCAGAGAACCTTTCTCTGAAGTTTGTGGGTGCTTAACTGTTTCCATTTGTGCTTCGGCTTATATGCTGGTTCTGACAAAGTTATATAAAAGGGGGTCCAAAGGCGGCTTGAAGACCCCAACACCCCCCCCCCACGCTTGCAACCATGAAAGGCAGAGGCGCCCTCTCCAGTTCTCTCTCTGGCAACCCCAGGGGGCTGGAGAAGTGGAGACTACATCTCCCAGAATCCTTTGCGCCCAGGAGCCTCCTTTCCACGTGCGCTTTCCAAGTCCCTGTTTCATTTGCAAACTTGAGCTGGAGCGAAAGGTTGGCGCGGTTTGTTGGGGGGTCCAGAGGCAGAGAGGGGTCTCCCAGGAGGGGGAGGAAGGCAGGAGAAGGGGGGGGGGTCTCTGCCTTTGGGAAGCTGCTGCTATGGGAGGAGGGGGGAGGGGAGGGGGGGAGGGGAGGGGAGGAAGGCTGGGAGACTGGGGTGGGGGGGCCCAGCCAGGAAGGGCGGCTGAAAAAAAAGTCCATAAAATCAGTCCAAGGGTATTTTGAACCGCAGGAAATCTAGCGAGACCATCCTCTGTGAGTCTGGTTCCCAGTCATTGGAGGACGATTGTTTAGCTAGTTCTGTAAGGGGACTGAGTGGCCCCCTCCCTGCTTTCTTCCCCTGGAAAAGCCAAGATCCCACCCCCCCCAAACGCCAGGCACTCAATAGGCAGTGATGACCTGACTGATGAAAAGGGTTAAAAAAGTATTGTTAGCCATGTGGAATTTATTTTAATTACGTATTTTTAACTTGGTTTTAATTCTTATCTCATCGTTTAATTTATGCTTTCATTTTAGTATTTCATGATTATTAATTGTGTTGTTTTTTAGAATTATTGTAAGCCACTTCGAGTTCTTAGAAGCAAAAAAGTGAGGTGTTAATAGTGGTAATAATAATGATCAGACATTTTAAAAAATACTTTTATTAAAACCCACAAGTTCAATAAAACAATTAGTCAGCTTAAATACAAGTTTGACTCCATGTTACATTGCAACATAATAAAGTGAGCCTTTATCAAAATTTGCTGCTCTCTAAGGCAAATCCAGTGACCCTAAAAACCCTGTTCCTCCATCAACTTCCTTCTCTAAAGTTTGTGGGTGTTTAACTGTTTCTGTTTGTGCTTCGGCTTTTATGCTAGTTCTTACAAAGTTCTATATCTCTATCTGTATTCCATTAATTATTTTCCATTATTTTCAAATATTTCATAGAACTTTCTCTTCTCTCTAAGAAATTTTAATATACATATTTTTCCTTTTCAATACAGTTTGATGGGGGAGGGAATTACAGCCCTTTTGTGTTTTATTAAGCTAATATTTAGTTGGTTAGTAAGTCAATGTTTTAGTAAACTGGTGCTTAATGTTTTTAGTTTAGTGTTTTACTATTGTGTGGCCATAACTCGAAATCAACTTGGCAGCAGTTAACAAGAATCAGTTGTGTTTTAGCGTTGTGTTTAATATCGTGGGTTTAATTTAATTCTAAATTTTTGTAAAAAATGTCAGTTTCTGTTTCTGTTTTCCTGCTTTAAAACTAATAAATAAATGCATACTCCCCCACCCCCCTCACAAAGGGTGAGAGAAATGCGGAGGCCAGCGCCGGCTTCTAATGGGGGCTTCCCTCTCCCCCTCCTTTGCACCCATCAACTTGAAATTTTGAAATCAGCGTTGTGGTGAAAAAGAGGGTAAGAGAGCCGGGAAAGAAGGAAAAGTCATGTCATTTAAAACAAAATGATGCAGAGGAGAGCAAAGTGAGACGAACAGAAGCCTTTGTTTCAAACTTTCTAGTAGTTCCTGATCCACCGAACCCAAAGGGTGCTCCCCAGTGGCTCCTCTTCATCCCGGAGAGAAGTGACTAGTGGGGGGGGGCACAGGGTTCTGTCCTGGGCCCAGTGCTATTCAACATCTTCATCAATGACTTGGATTAGGGAACAGAGGGCAAATCTGGAAATGACACCAGATTAGGAGGGGCATTTAACACTCCAGAAGACAGGATCACATTTCAAAAGGATAAAAACAGATTAGAAAGCGGGGCCAAAACTCACAAAATCAATTTCAACCGGGAGAAATGTAAGGTACTGCCCTCGGACAGAAAAACTGAAATGCAGAGATACAAGATGAGAGACGCGTGTCTTGATCACAGTATGTGTGAAAGGGATCTAGGCGTCTTACTAGACCCCAAGTTGAACATGTGTCAGGACTGTGATGCAGCCGTGAAAAATGCCAATGTGTTTCTGGGCTGCCTCATTAGGAGTATCGTGTCTATTTTTCTGCTGCTGTAGAAGCCAGGACATGGAGCCATGGCTTCAAGAAAAAGAGATTCCACCTATACATTAGGGAGAACTTCCTGAAAATAAGAGCAGTTTAAGAGTGGAACAGGCTGCCTGGGAGTGTGGCGGAGTCTCCTTCTTTGGAGGGTTTTTTTAAGAGGGGCTAGATGGCCATGTGTTGGGAATGCTTTGATTTCGTGGCAGAGGGTTGGACTGGATGGCTCTTGTGGTCTCTTCTACTCTCTGATTCCATGATTTTTGGTAATTTGGACTACAGCATGCTTGGCAGAATTACCCCTTTTGATCTTGCCAACAGCAGGAGGTGTCAGATGATTCCCAGCCAGCATTTAGGTCCATGTTCCTACCAGGAAGTCCATTACTCTCCAGCGTTCTCCCATCTCCTCCTCTCTAACCAGCTGAAGGTCCAGGAGAATTATGGAATCCTCCTTTTTGACCAGAGATATTTGGAAGATCTTCGGATTAGTGTCTTTCCAATCTGGCAGCCTGGGACACAACGCTGAATTCGTCTAAACAGTTCTCTGTTCTTGCCTCTTTCACAGCTGGAATCGCAAGTCCCCGAGCCTGACTTTGTCTGCAAGCAAAGAGGAAGAGCCGCGATTGCTCAGTTCTCAGTTCTCCAACCAAATGAAGGCCAATCGATTGGACAAGAGCTCAGGTAAGGAGATGTGGGATGCCGTCCCCAGAATCACACGAGGCTCTAAAATTTGAACGGGACCCCAAGGGACATATAGCATGAAATCCCTCTAATTTGTGCCTGTTCACACCATCATATGCAGCTATTCTTCACCCTGAGATAGGGCTGAGGGCCCTCTGAGAGGTGTCGAGGCCCTTTTCCACAGACCTAGAAGGGATATTCTAGAAAGTCACTTCTGGGCAGTTTGTTGTTATATGCCTTCAAGTTGGCATCAATGTATGGAGACCTGTGATGAGAGACCTCTGTGAGCCCCAGTCATCCACAGCTGTGCTCAGGTCTTGCAAACTTGGAGAATGGGGTTGGACCAGATGGCCCTTGTGGTCTCTTCCAGCTCTAGGATTCAATGTCCCTTGCACAGCATAGAGCTCTGACTGACGGGAAGGGGGCTCCCGCATGTTCCAATCAAAAGTACCCCTTCCCCCCTCCAGGATTGGATATATGGGAATATAGGAAGCTGGCTCATGCTGATTCGGAGGATTGGCCCCTCCAGCCTAGAAGTGTCAACCCTGGCAGTGGGTGTCCAAGGTTTCAGACAAGTTTCTTTCCCAGGTAGCTAGAAAGGCTACCAATCAAACCTGGGACTTTCTAGAGGCAGAGAAAGTACTCTCCCGCTGAGCTTCAGCCTGCTCCCAACACTGGCAAACGGATAGAGGAGGAAGTGGTCCTTCAGGTATCTCTATGGCCATGATTGAAAATAAAATCCAGTAACTGGAAAGCACATCTTCACAGTGAAGGATGGAAATTAAACAAAACTCTACCTGCTGCATAATGGTCTGTCACTTTTATTTCATAAAAAGGTCAACACGTTTTGGCCTTAACACCAATTGGTTTTCTTAGATGACTCCATCAGTTTTAGAATAGCCCCTGAATAAGGCGAATTGGCATTAAGGCCGAAAGATGTGGGGCTTTTTATGACATAAAAGTGACCGATCATCCCACAGCACATGGAGCTTTTGTCTCCTTTCAATCCTTCACAGTTAAAAGTGGTTGTTTTATTCCATTTACGGTCAGCCTTCCGTAGCCACGGATTCTGTATCCCCCTGATTCAGCCAACAACGGCTTAAAAATATTGAAAAGAATCCAGACAGCAAACTTTAATTTTGCCATTTTATATAAGGGATGCCTTTTTACTACACCATTGTATGTGCACCATTGAGAATGCACAAATTTTGATATCCACAATGGCACTAGCAGATACCAAGGGCCCACTGCGGTATCTAATTTGGTACAAAGTATATGTGGTCTTACTTTGTTGTGCTTTCCACTGTCTTAACTTCACTTCCACTGGTGCAGAATGATGGCGTCATGGAAATGGATTTCCTTAAGGTGCACACTCTGTCTTTCTGGGCTGGTAGGAAAGCACGAACAAGCAATGCGAGAGAGGAAGAGGCAGATGAGCTCTCAGTCCTTCTTTCCTTTGCCTTTCTCCCTCAGAGTGGCTCAGGACCAGATAACCTAAAGGAGCCTGCCCAACTCTTAAAGTCTTCATGAGAGGGCTTTCCCTCCATCACATCACCTTTCAGGCTTGGCTGGTGCGAATACGGGAGAGGGGCTTCTCGGTGGCTGCTCCTAGGCTTTGAAACTCCCTCCCAAGGAAGGTTTGATTTGCGTGCAAGCCTATCCTGTTCCAACAGACCTTCTGCCTTGACTGATCAGGGCAGAGGGATAGGAAAATTAGGTGTGGTCTTCTTAATACGTAATACAGTAATACATTCGCAGGTTTGACTTTCACGGATTTGATTATTTGTGAGTTTCTTCAAGTTTTGTCTCTCTCCAGGTGCTTCTTCTCAGGGGAAATCTTTCCTCTTGGGGGCTCAAATCAGCCCATGCAATCCTTAAAAAACCACCTCTGAAGAAAGAAAGGCTGTGAGAAAGGTAGAAGACAAAATGAGGTGGTAAAAGATAAAATGTAGATAATTAAATATAAGCTAAAAGTAATGGTTTACGATTGTTGTAAAATAGAGATAACGTACGGAATGGAATGTCTATATGGAATGGAATGTTAAACTCTCCCGATGCACCCCCCTCAAAGCCATGGAATTTGCTGGGCCAAAGAGAGGAAGCCTTGGGCAACCATACGGATCCACTGCCTTTCCTTCTCCTTTCCATGGCCAGGTTTTGACCTTGGGTGCCCCTTCTCCCTACCATGCCTCGGCCTCTTTGCCACAGACACGTTTTGATATGTGTGATTGTTTTCACTTTTGTGGTAGTCTTGCGCCCCTACCATTAGTGAATGTGGAGGGCCACCTGGATGTAAAATGTTTTAACTCTTTTAGATGTTTTTAAAGCAGTTTCTTTATTTGGCTCTATGGTTTAATGTTTTTTAAACTTTTGTACTCTCTATTGTTTTAAATATTCTGTCTTAGAACATTAAAAAGAAGAAAAGCAGGATATAAATCAAATAAATAAAGAAACATATTAACAAATATTGCACAGTGTCACCCGCTCTACAAAACCTGGGCCCACCGTTTTATGGATAGAAAAAGTTTTTGTAGAAGAGTCAAGCTATATTTCCCAGGATACCTTGTCCCTTCACCCCACCTTTAGGAATAAGGTCCCTGCCAAATTCAGGAGAGAAAAATGTTACCCTTTTCTTTTCTCCTAGGTGACTCCAGGAAAACGCATGTCTGCTCCAAGTGTGGCCAAAATTTTGCCCTCAAAGCATCTCTTACCAGACACCAGAGATTCCACGCAAGAGAGAGGTTCCGAGAAACCACAGAGTCATCTTGTCAGAGTTCAAAATGTGTAAGCCCAAAGCAGACTTTTACTCAAGAAAGATCCTATAAATGTGGGGAGTGTGGCAAATCCTTTGCTCATAAGTCAGTCCTGGTGGTCCATCAAAGAGTTCACACAGGAGAGAAACCCTACAAATGCTGGGAGTGTGGAAGATGTTTTGCTCAACATGCACAGCTTTGGGTCCATGAGAAGCTACACGTGGGAATTAAAGCCTATAAATGCTTGGAGTGTGGGAAAAGTTTCTGTCTGCGTTCAGGACTTGCGGCACATCAGAAAACTCACAGAGGACAGAAGCCACACACATGTTCAGAGTGTGAGAAGAATTTTCTCAGGAAATCAGAGCTTGTACAACACAAGAAAATCCACACTGGAGAGAAACCCTATGAATGCATGGAATGCAAGAAATGTTTTGGTCAAAAGTCAGTGCTTATGAGTCACCAGAAGACCCACACTGGAGAGGCCCCCCATAAATGCAAGGAATGTGGTAAATGTTTTGTTACACCATCCCACCTTTTGATTCATCAGCGTATCCACACAGGTGAGAAACCGTACAAGTGCATAGAGTGTGGGAAATGCTTTTCTCAAAAGCAACACCTTCAGGTTCACCAGAGAGTCCATACAAGAGAAAAGCCATACCAGTGCGTAGAATGTGGGAAGCGTTTTGCTCAGAAACATTACCTTCCTTCTCATTACAGAATCCACACAGGAGAGTGGCCATACAAATGTGAGGAGTGTGGAAAATGTTTTCGCTGCACATCAGGTCTTGTTAGCCATAAGAGAGTCCACACAGGAGTGAAACTGTACAAGTGTCTGGACTGTGAAATGTCTTTTGCTCATCAGTCAAGCTTAATGTCTCACCAGAGACTGCATATAGGAGAGAAGCCCTATAAATGTTTGAAGTGTGATAAATGTTTTTCAAGGAAAGACACGCTTGTTTTGCATCAGCTTGTCCACACTGGGGAAAGGCCCCATAAATGCTTGGTGTGTGGGAAATGTTTTAGTCTCAAAGGTAGTCTTAGGACCCACCAGAAAATCCACACAGGAGAGAAACCTCATGAATGCTCAGTGTGTAGGAAGTCTTTTCTCCAGAAACCACATCTTGTAGCTCATCAGAGAATTCATACACGAGAAAAGCCTTTCAAATGTACAGAATGTGAAAAAAGTTTCTCGAGAAGATCATATCTTATCAACCATCAAAGAATCCATACAGGTGAAAGACCCTACAAATGTGCAGAGTGTGGAAAGTGTTTTGCTCAGAGTTCAGGACTTAACACCCACTGGAGACGTCACAAAGGAGAGAAACCACACAAATGCTTGGAGTGTGGGAAATGTTTTATAGAGCAAAGAGATCTTCGAATCCATGAGAGAATCCACAGTGGGGAAAAACCCCATAAATGCTTGGATTGTGGGAGATGTTTTTCACAGCAGGGAAAGCTTCGAATACACCAGAGAATCCACAGTGGGGAAAAACCCCATAAATGCTTGGATTGTGGGAGATGTTTTTCACAGCAAGGAAATCTTCGAAAACACCAGAAAATCCACATACAAGAGAAAGCATAAACCTTGAAAGTGTGGTGTGTATTGTGATGATCTACACAGGTCCACACAGGAAGGAGTTTATATAAGTTTATAGATTACAATAAACATTTTATAGTGAAATCAGACCCAGAGAAACATATGATAGTTTGTAGAAGCACAAAGATATAAATGTCTGGAGTTTTGGCATTCTTAGTCAAAGATCAGAGCTTGGGAGCCACTGGAAGTCAAAAATCCAGAAAGAAATCATGGTCCTTAATGATTGCCATGTGGCAGATATTTTCCCTAGTATTTGATGTTGATATACGTAGAGTTCACAAAGGAGAGAAAATCTATAAAGGCTTGGAGTGTTGTCAGGTATTAGACATGCACATATCCATACATATCTTGCAGGAGTTCCTCTCTTGTTTTTCAGTTTGATCCCTGAGGTAGCCAGGTCTGTAAACAACAGCCTAGGCCTACAAGTGTTTTTATGCCTACCCAGCTTCCTCTTTTCATCTCCTCTGTCTAGCTGTAGGTTTTTTTTTTTAGCAACATCAGCATTTAGGGAATCATGAAGATCTGAAGAGCATAGCTTTGGGTTGCAGCAGCATGATCAGCAGTGAACAACGCAATAAATCTTGAAATGTGAAAGAACAGGATTTTGCTCTTTCAGGTCCTGCTGGAACTGTGTAGGTGTGCCGGTAAGAGGAAAGGTAAACATCAGCTGCCTTCAGAGTCCCTGACTGAGCAGGCGTGAGCAGCAAACGGGAAGAGGAGAACAGGTGATCCTGCCTCATCAGCCCCCCTGGGAGGGTGTATATTTTCATTTTAAGTATATATATATTCAGATAAGGAGGGCTCTTTTTCCAAATGTTGGAGACTCGTAAGAAGGTGAAAATTCTTGGTCTTACATGCCAATTCAAAACATTTTAAAGGTGGATTTTGTAATGTAATGTCATCAGAAACGGTTTTTGCTGGGTGTTACGGATAAGGAAGTAGACAACAAATATGGAGTACTTCTTTCTTATATGATAACAGTTGCAAGAGTCTTTGTTTGAAACACAGAATCATAGAGTTGGAAGAGACCCCCAGGGGCCATCGAGTCCAACACCCTGCTATGCAGGAACACCCATCAAAGCACTCTTGATAGATGGCCATCCAGCCTCTGCCTTAAAACCTCCAAAGATGGAGACTCTACCACACTCCCAGGCAGCGTATTCCACTACCAGACAGCTCTGACCGTCAGGAAGTTCTTCCTGACGTTCAAGTGGAATCTGCTTTCCTGCAGGTTGAATCCATTGCTCCTTGTCCTAGTCTCTGGAGCAGCAGAGAACAAGCCCGCTCCCTCCCCAACATGACATCCCTCCCAATATTTAAACATGGCTATGTCCTCTCTTGACCTTCTCTTCTGCAGACTAAACCTACCCAGCTCCCTAAGGCGTTCTTCATTGGGCATGACTTCCAAACCCTTCACTATTTTGGTTGCCCTCCTCTGGACACGTTCCAGCTTGTCGATATCCTTCTTGAATTGAGGTGCCCAGAACTGGACACAGTATACCAAATCAGGCCTAACCAATGCAGAATAGAGTGGTACCATTACCTCCCTCGATCTAGACACCATACTCCTCTTGATGCAACCAAGAATCGCTTTGGCTTTCTTGGCTGCCGCATCACACTGCTGACTCAAATTTTATTGAATAACACATAACTTCTTACATACCACAGTTAACAAATTACAATCAGATTAACATATGTTACATACAACACATACAACATACATACAACATACTATCCTACAGAGGTGAACCTCCCTCTGCTACTATACAAGACTATAAACTAAATGCACATAAAATCAAAAACATTCTTACTTACCCCTCCGCATACAAACCTTGTCACATAACATACTCGTCTTCCTCCAAACATACTTGACTTGTTTTATGATTCCAGATGAGGTCTAACCAAAGCAGAGTAGAGTGGTACCAGTACCTCCCTCGATCTAGACACCATACTCCTATTGATGCAACCAAAAATCGCATTGGCTTTCTTGGCTGCCACATCACACTGCTGACTCATGTTCAGCTTGTGATCTACCACAACTCCTAGATCCCTTTCACACACACTGCTAATCAGCCACATGTCCCCCATCCTATATTTCTGCTTTCCATTTTTTCTCTCTAAGTGCAGGATCTTACATTTCTCTCTGTTGAAATTCATTCTGTTAGCTTTGGCCCAGCTCTCCAATCTGTCCAGGTCATTTTGAATTTTGATCCTGTCCTCTGGTGTATTAGTAACCCCTCCCAATTTGGTATCATCTGCAAATTTGATTAGCATGCCCTCCGCTCCTTCATCCAAGTCATTGATGAGGATGTTGAATAGCACTGGGCCCAGGACAGAACCCTGAGGCACCCCACTAGTCACTTCTCTCCGGGATGAAAAGCAGCCATGGATGAGCACCCTTCGGGTTCGGTCGGTCAACCAGTTGCAATTCCACCTAACAGTAGCACTGTGCAGCCCGTATTTTACTATCTTCTTTGCAAGAATGTCATGGGGAACTTTGTCAAAGGCCTTACTGTGGTCAAGATATGCTACGTCTACAGCATTTCCGTCATCTATCAAGCTTGTAACCCCATCAGAAAAAGAGAGAAGATTAGTCTGGCATGTCTTATTTCTGAGAAATCCATGCTGGCTTTTACTGATTATGGCATTGCATTCTAAGTAATTGCAAACTGACTGTTTAATGATTTGCTCTAAGATCTTTCCTGGAATTGATGTCAGGCCAACCAGGTGATAATTTATTTGGGTCTCCCCCCCCCCTTCTTGAAGATGGGGATGATATTTACCCTCCTCCAGTCTGCTGGGACTTCTCCTGTTCTCCAAGAGTGCTGAAAGATTATTGCAAGTGTTTGAGAAATGACTTCTGCCAGTTCTTTTAATATCCTTGGATGTAATTCATCTGGCCCTGGAGACTTGAATTCATCTAGTTTAGCCAGATATTCCTGTACTACTTCTCTACTTTTTCTGTGCCGCATTTCCCTTGCTTCCTCACCTGCTGGAAACAGAGTAAAGCACTGGTGATGGAAATGGATTGCTCAGGTAGCCCAAATGGCCACAAAATTAATGTGGGTCTTAAAGGATAAGTCAGCTGAAGATACCATGAAAGACTGGGAAGTGTTTATGGGCTTTTTGAGTTGTAAGAAACCTGACAATGCAATAACCTATGGCTATGATTACTAGTAATTCTAGCGAGATTGCTTCGTTGAATCTGAAGTGACAGAATAATTCTCTTTTCTTTTTTCCCCTGTCTTTCATTACAGTTTGGCTTGGGGATCATAGCCCTTTTGTGTTTTAGTAAGTTAGGATTTGGTCAGTTACTTAGGGGTTTAGTTGGTTAATAGTCAGTGATTTCAGTTTAGTGTTTTAGCATTGTGTCTTAATTTTAGTTTATGTTAAAAACAGCAGTTTGTGATTAAAATTAATAAATAAATACTTTTTTAAAAAAAAGAGCATATGCAGTATCCATAAGTTTGGACTTCAACATGGAAATCTTAAGACAAGTGGAAGCTGGTTTTAGAGAAAGTCATTCCTCAGTGCATTTTGAAAGAAGCTTTTAAGTCGTCTCTAGAAAGTTCAATATGGTTTCTCTTCACTTCCGCAAGGCTTCCCTGACCTGGTTGTTTCATTTCAGATGTGCTTATCGTTTAGTTTGAATAAAAAAAGATTGCTCAAATGTGTTGAAGCACTTGTCTTTTTTGTGGTGTAGGAACTTGTTCATCCCATATTCTTTCTGCCTCTGCTACTAAATTTTCTGTGAAAGACAGACCACCCAGTAACAGATCTACTTAGTTAAGTGAAATAACCCTGAATTGTCCAGTAGGCAAGTCACCATCAAGATTCCCCTTAATATTTTCTTACACTTGGGCATTTCTGGAGATTTATTAAGCTTTCTTCCTATTCTGCCATTAATATCGTTCTTTGTTGTCGTGTGCCTTCAAATTGTTTCTGACTTATGGGAACTCTAAGGTGAACTTATCATAGGCTGCCTGGGACTGTGATGGAGTCTCCTTCTTCGGAATTTTTTAAACAGAACCTGAGTTCCTGCATGGGAGAATGGGGTTGGACTGGATGGCCCTTGTGGTCCCTTCCAACTCTGTGATTCTATGAATGAGAACCCTCCAAGAGACTCTCTTCTCAACAGCCCTGCTCAGGTCTTGGAGATTCAGAGCAGCCACGGCCTCCCTGATTAAGCCTATCCATCTGTAGTGTGGTGTTCCTCTTTTCTGTTTTTGTTTTGGATTCTAATCTAATTTATTCTAAATTTTAAATTTTCCCATGGATTTTGCCCCAGCACAGACAACTTGCACCTAGAAAAATGCATACAAATGGGAGCGGGCAGGAGAGCAGCAGTTATTTGTGGTTTTTCCACCTTGGCAAAGCTTCTGTGCTCTGAGCCCTTGAGAAAGTGGAGGGGGCCACTGTATAACAGTTTCACCATTTTGGTTTCTACAGAGAAAAATAAGTACCCCGCCAAAAAACACAACATCCAAACTAGAGGAGTATACAGGCTCCTCGCAAGCAGAAAAGCAGATTATATTAATAAAAGCATAACTTTGTTCTTGCGTGCCCTCAAGTCATTTCTTACTTATGGCAACCCTAAGGCACATCTGTCATGGGTTTTTCTTGGCAGAATTTGATCAGACGGGCGTTGCCCTCGCCTTGTCTTCAGACGGAGAGAGTGTATTTTGCCAAGGTCAACTGGTGGGTTTTTGTGGCAATGCAGAGATTTGAACCCGGGTCTTCTGCGGGCCTCGTCAAACGCTCAAACAAAACCACGCCCACACTGGCTCTCAAAAACAATTACAAATAAGAATAAAGAAAACAGAATGGCACACTTGTTTTATTCCAGCCAGCCCCTCCCCAAACTGCAAACCCCAGGATTCCAGAGGATGTTGAAAGTGGAATAATCATGCTATAAGTGTGTAGTGCGGAAATGGCCCTGGTCTCCCAGAGTCAAAAATAATAATAATAATAATAAAATTTATTTCTATCCCGCCTCTCCCAATGGATCGAGGCGGCATTACAAAAATATATAAAAATATTAAAACATTAAAACGCACCCTATCCTCCCCACCCTCCAACCCTTCTATCCCCCTAAAACATATTAGTTAATTAAAACAAATTAAAAACAAGATTAATTCAAACCACGAGACCACATTGATCAAGCATCCTGCTCGGACTAGAGGCTAAACTGAAATCATGAGAACAAACAAATGAAATTCTAGGCTGCATCAATAAGAACCTGGGGAGGCCTCACGGGGGGTCCACGAAGCCCTGCTGCTGGATGCCACCAACAGCAGCAGCAACAACAGGGATGCAGCAGCGGGGGGGGGTGTTATGTGGGGGGATGCCAAAACTGTTCTCTTGTTTGCAAATGAGGGAGCAATTTTGGCGCCCACCACCTGCCCCCAACAAAGTGGCAAGCATGTGCACACGCCCAAAGTATGTCACTGGAGACCAGGATTGGCATCCCTGTTTGGCCATGGAAACCCACTGGGTGACCCCAGGCAAGTCAGATTCTCTCAGCCTCAGAGAAAGGGAAAGGCAACAAATCTTGCCAAGAAAAGTCTCGTGACAGGTTCGTCATAAGTCAGTTTTCAAAGTGGAGAGAGACATGATGGCTAGAAAGAACCTCCCCTGTCCACAGCACTTTGTTCCTTCAAGTCACTTCTGCCTTATGGCAACCCTAAGATGAGCCTATCAGGAGGTTTGGGGTTGTTGTTGTTGTTTTGGCAAGGTTTATTCTGAGGGGCTTGGCCTTTGCCTTCCTCTGAGAGAATGTGACTTGCCCAAGGTCACCCAGTGTCTGAGCAGGGATTTGAATCCTAGGCTCCAGAAGGCTAATAAATGTTTCAATATTTAAATTTAAATATTTAAGTCTTTTGTTACCAGTAAGTTTTGGGGGTCCCTGTAACAAATTATATTTATGGGGGTCCCCAAGAAAGAAAAGGTTAAGAGCCACTGAGTTAGAGTATTTTCTAACTGCATTGAACTGCATGTTATTTTTAGGGCTACAGTTAAGTCAAACCAATGTCACAGATTCTCGCCACGAGATGCCACTGCAGGCTGAGACACCAAAGGGGATTTTGTGGCAGGAAATGGGCCAGCTTTTTGAGTCCGGCCTGGGGAGATTTTTCATCAGTAAATTGCTCTTTAGCGCTATGCCATCTTGTGTGACTGTGGCGTGCAACGGTGGCAGTCATTTTGCTCAAAACGAGGATAAAAATGAGCGCTTTCTGAAGAAATTTTGAAACCATGGTCCCTGTTACCCTGATTTCTGGGGGTCCCGTGAGGGACACCTAAATGCGCTCACAATTAAACAAGTTGGGGAAATTAGTCAAAGAGCACAAGCTAGCAATGCGAGAGGCAAGGCAACGCAGCGGAATCTTTTACCCAATGTCTATGGGGTCAGGCTGTTACTCCAGCAATGGCACTGTTGGTGAGGACCCCCAGATATCATTTTGATATCAAACAATTTGGCCTTAGCTCGACCTTTTTCCAGCCACCCCACTCCACGTGTTTGCGAGGTTCTCCGGACAAGCACGTACAGAGTGTGGCCGCTAATGGTTTTACATTCCAGACCCCATTGAGGCCGGCAACTCAAGCCTCTCTCGTCGCTTCAGGGAACTTCCATCTGCAAACCTCACAATAGCGGCACAGCTCTCAGCCAAGCCACTCTTTTATGTTGGGCCATCAACATGTTGGGTCACGCTATTGTCATCGAGAGCAAATCCAATCATGTAAACTTGACCTTTGCCGAATCCTTTGTCTAGCACTAAAACTCCCTTTGTTCTCACCTGGCATGCCATAGCCGGTAGGCACAAACTCCCCTATAAAAACCCCTCATTTCCAAACGGTCTTCGGACTACTTTGGACTTCCATCCCGCCTTGCTGCCGGTTGTCTAAGGGAACTCCCCTCAGCGAGCCCTGCTGAGCTGTCTTCCCCGGAACCCCGCTTCTCTCCAGGACTACAAGACCAGGTGTCGTATTGCCTTTCCCAAACAAAGCTCCTGTTTCCATTTCCCAGTTAATTAGTTTATGTCTTGTCTTTCGTGCCTCTTGTCTTTAATAAAATATTGGTTGTTGCTTTGAAAACCTTGTCTAGCCGCTCTCTGACCTGCCGCTGTATACATAGGGTTAAAGATCCTTGCTAAAGTTACCCTGCCTCTCACTTAGCCAAGAGAGTGCTCCAGCTAAATTCCCCCAACTTGTGTTTTTATTTGGCAATCTGGGTGCCCCTCCCGGGACCCCCCAACACACAGGGTAACAAGGCCAAGTCAAGGAGCACACAGAAGTATAAGAATAATTGTGATCTTTATTAAAATACAGACAAACAATGTATGCAACACATGCAGATAACTATAGAAAATAAAGGTTAGAGTGGGATAAAGGGATTTTCAAGAGGAATTGTTGGTTTGGGTAATACTACACCTGTCCTGAAGCCCGGGTAGTCTGCAGATTGAGTTCGTAGGTATGGAGTCTCAGTACGTGGGACTGAGGGGAAGGCTTACCAAGCAAAGCGGCAGCAAGGCAGGATGGAAGTCAGGAGTGATCCAAAGAAGCTCACAAAGTCAAGGGTTCTTATAGGGGAAAATGTGGCCACAGGCTAGACCGTACTTGGGGAAAAACAATGAGTTTTGGGCTGGAGACAAAGCCTCTGAAAGGTCAGAATTTAGCATGATTAAGTTAGGTCTGAATTGATAATAGAGTAGCCAGTATGCAGATGCACAGTGCTTGACAGTTTTCGGCTTGTCAAGTTGCCTGTTCGGGGCAGGGAGTTCTTTGTAAGTAGCGTGCATACATAATAGAGTATTTGCCTTTGAGGTCTCCTGAAGCAGCTGGATGGCTGTTTCTGGCCAGCCTGTATTTGTGTGGAATATTACAGCGATTATTGGCCGTGCCTGTCTGCGAGCTTGTCCGGGGGACCTCGCAGCACATGGAGAGGAATAGGTAAAGAAGGTCAAATTATTGATGTCAAATGATATCTAAATATCCCCCAAGCGCGGGCTGGAAACTGTAGTAACATCCCTCTATTTTCTTCTGCAGAGTGGAAAAGGTATATTTTTTCCTTCCTGAAGTGCAGGACAAACTGGCACTGACACTGACACTTAAAGCACAGAAGAGACATTCCCTCTGTATGTCACTACAGGGGGAAAATGCTTCTTTTAGCATGCTTCATTATGATTACACACCCATAGGATGAATAATGAGTGCAATTTTCTTCCTGTGGTTCAAGAAAATAAATACTTTAATGCAGTGCCCTCTACATGTTCAGGCGTCCCGAGATGTTCTGAAGAATTTTTGCTTGAAAAAATTCCATTTCATGGGCAAAAAATTCACTTTCTGTGAGGGGAAAAAAAAATGATTTCTGTCTGGGAAGCATTATTTCTTCTTCGTGGTCTCTGTGCCTTCATACACTAGGAGCTTTAGCGCCTGCGCGGTAGCGTTCGGAAACTTCTAGAGCTTGTTCGCTTGGCGGGAACCCCTCCCCCACGCCGGTACTGCGCATGCTCCTCCCGCCGAGCAACGGTCTCTCCTCAGTTCTTTCTCGTTCGCCGTCGCGTATGGAAGGTTCTTTAGTTTGTTCCTCTCACTTTTGTGCTTGGCTTGCTGTTTTCACGGTTTTACGGTTTTTGGACTGTCTCTGACCTCTCTTTCGGACTCCCCCTTCGGCTTTTGGTCTTTTCGGATTTTCGCAGTTTGGCGTTCTTCGTCTTATGTCCGCGCTCTTCAAGAAGTGCGTGTCCTGCGGGCGCAAAGTTGCCCTCAACGACAGCCACAAGGAGTGTCTCTTCTGTTTGGGTGAGTCCCACAACATTCGGACTTGCCCAATTTGCCGGGATTTTACTCCCCAAACTCTCCGCAGCCGGTCCGCGAGACTTAAGTCTTATTGTTGGGAACAGTCTCTGCGGGCGATAGACAAGACCTCCACTTCCAAGATGGCCGACAAGAAGACGACCACGCCATCGACGGTATCGGCGGCTGCCGTTCCGTCCACCTCGTCGGTATCGGGCTCGGTACCGGCGAAAACGCCGATCTCGGCGTTACCGAGGATCCCGAAGCTGTCGGCGGCTGCCAAGTCAGCGAAAGGATCCTCGACGGCGAGGAAGGCTGAGGCTCCCCTGACGGAGACGCCTGCTAAAAAGCGCCCTGCTCCGGACGGAGGCAAGGGCAAGGAGAAGGAGAAGAAGAAGAAGAAGAAGGAGAAGAAGCGCTCCCCGGCTGGGGACGTTCAACCTCCTACTCCTCCTCCTACTCAGCAGCCTTCCAAAGGGCGAGGCGAGTCTGTCGATCTCTCGGATGATGAGATCGAGGACGTTCCCCAGCAGCGCCCGGACTCGCCTGTGGCAGACCCTCCAACCCTGGTGGAGGAGCGCCACCGCCCTCCTAGCCGTCGCAGGTCGGCCGACCTGCAGCAGAGAGAGCCCTCTGCTTCTCCGGAGCGGCGTTCGACCTCCTTCCGGTCCCGGTCCCGCTCTTCCGAGCGTCCGGTGGCCTCGCCGCCTCCTAGGGAGACAAGAGAGGAACAACCTCGCTCGTCTGCCTCCAGATACACCTCGGCGTCCTACGTGGCCAGGTACGCGAGGGAATCTGAATGGAGAGAGCGCCCGGCCTCTTATCGGTCACATTCGCCATCGTACCGGGATCGGTACCATCGTGGCCCGAGTCGCTGGGAGACCTTCCGGAAGTCCCGGTCACCTCGTCGACAGCGCGAATCGCGCTCGCCTAGAGGGGACGAGGCTTGGTACCGTCGACGCCGAAGCCGATCTCCGTCGGACCGCCGCTCCTTCAGCCGCTCTCCCTCTCCTCGATATCATAGGGCGAGGGAGCCTTCACCTCGGTATCGGGCGATATCGCCACCTCCTAGGGTCACGGCAACGGCGACGCGCCCTACGGAGTCGGTGGTGACTGAGCGGGCTACGACGACGTCAGCCTGCCAGACTACCCCTGTCACCACTAAGAAGGTGAAGTCAGTAGTCAGCCAGCCCAAGCGGGACGCTGCTACTACCACCGCCCCGGCTGCAGAGAAGCCTAGGAAGGCAACACCTGTGGCGACTACGAAGGAGCTGGCAAGCGAGCGGCGAGAGGACTCACCAACCTCAGAGTCGTACGACTCGAGTGCGGAATCAGAGGTGTCTGAGGCGGCCTCCCAGGAGTCTCCTCCGCTGGGATTCGGGGACCTGATCCCAGATTCTGCTCCAGAGGACGTCCACCAGTTCTCTGCGATGCTGCTCCGCATGGCTACTACCCTCGGCCTGAAGATCGCCGATGCGGAGCCGGAGGACGACGATCCAGTCTTCTCCGTCTTTGAAGGGAAGCAACCTGCCACGGCCCCGCTGCCTCTCCTGCCCCGGGTATCCAGACTGGTGAAGGCCGCCTGGGATAGGCCGGCCTCGGCTCAGCCGATACCGCAGCGGTTGGAACACCTCTACAGGGTGCAGAAGGATAACGCCGGTTATCTCTTTAATCACCCTGCACCGAACTCTGTGGTGGTCGAGTCGGCACAGACGAAAGGCTCCGGCAGGCAACACACCACCCCGCCGGACAAAGAGGGCAGGAAGTTGGACGCCTATGCAAGAAGGTTCTATTCCGCCGCCTCCTTGCAGATCAGGCTGTCCAACACTCAGGCTTGCCTCGCGGCATACCTGAAAAAGGTGCTCGATCGCCTGCAACCGGCGATGGAGGCGGTACCAGAGGACATCCGCCAAACCTCCTCCGTGATCTTCAACGAGGCCATCTCCATCGCTCGGCAGCAGATGGCCTCCTCCAGGCACGCAGTGGAGATTGCCTCCCGGGTCATGGCGGGATCCATCGGCCTGCGCCGCCATGCTTGGCTGCGGCCGGCCGACATCCAGGAGGACACCAGAAGGAGGATTGAAGATCTCCCCTTCGACGGTGAGGGCCTATTCAATTCGTCCACAGACGAAGCTTTGGACAATCTCGTTAAGGCGAGGCTGACCGCCAAGAAGATCGGGCTACAGCCGGCCACGCAAGCCCGCAGGGTCTCCACCTTCCGCCCATCCTGGCGACGATCTTCCACCTCGTCGTTCCAGCGTTCGGCCCAGTCTGGACAGTCGAGACCGTCCTCCGGCTCATCGGCCAGACGCACGATTAGGCGACGCCCGGCTTTGTCCAAGAAGTCCTCCTCCGAGACAAAGTCTCGGTTTTGACGTGCCTGGCAGGACCTACCAATACCCACTCTTCAGCCTACCATCAGCGCTGGGAGACCGACCGACTCTTGCTCGACATCTCGCGGAGTGGCAGTGTGTCACTACGGACTCTTGGGTGCTTTCCATCATCCGTCTTGGCTACGCCATCGAGTTTCTCGATATTCCTCCTCGAGGCGTTTACTATTCCACGCCGTCGAGTCCGGCCCTCCTGGAAGAGATCCAATCCCTCCTCCAGAAAGGGGCGATCGAGCAGCTCCCGCAAGAGGCCAAGACCACCGGCTTCTTCTCCAGGTACTTCACGGTACCGAAAGCCGACGGTACCCTCCGGCCGATCCTAGACCTCAGAGGGGTGAACTACTACATCCGCCCCAAAAGGTTCAAGATGGTCACGATACCGTCGATCCTGCCCTTCCTACATCGAGGGGACTGGTTCGCCTCCATCGATCTCCGAGACGCATACTTCCATATCGCCATTCGCCCGCAGCACAGACGGTACCTCCGCTTCGCAGTCGACGACACCTGTTACCAGTACAAGGTGCTGCCGTTCGGACTCTCGACTGCCCCAAGGGTCTTCACCAAGTGCATGGCCCCGGTGGTATCCTTCCTGCGGACGAAGGGTGCTTCTGTCTTCCCTTACCTCGACGATTGGCTGTTGGTGGCGTCCTGCAAACAGAGACTTTACCACGACGTCCACATGACGTTGTCACTCCTGACCCGCCTTGGTCTACGGGTGAATCCGAAGAAGTCCCACCTCGAGCCGGCGAGGATCTTGGACTTCATTGGGGCGACGCTCGACTCGACCTCCGCCAGGGCGTACCTACCAGAGTCTCGAGCCCAAACCCTGATCCGGGCCGCCGCTCACGCGCGTACGGCCCCAACGTTATCTGCGAGAAGCGTCCAGCAGCTCTTGGGCTACATGGCTGCGACGACCGCTGTGACATATCTCGCCAGGCTGAGAGCGAGACCTCTTCAACACTGGTTCGTCCGCATATTCGACCCCCTGCGAGACGAACAGACACTCCGACTGCAGCTGCCGGGAGACGTCCGCTCATCCCTCCGATGGTGGCAGTCGCGACGCAATCTCATGTCAGGGATGCCTTTCCAACAGCCGACACCAAAGGTGACGGTAACGACCGACGCCTCCCTGTATGGATGGGGTGCCCACTGCGGCGATCTCAGAGTCCGCGACAGATGGACCGACGACGAGACCGCTCTCCATATCAACGCGCTGGAGCTGCTTGCCGTCTTGAAAGCGCTACGGGTGTTCCACCACGTCGTAGCGGGGCGGACGGTCCTGGTTCTGACGGACAATACCACCGCCGTCTGTTACATCAACAGACAAGGAGGGACTCACTCCACAACCCTGCTCAACATTGCACTCGACTTGTGGGAATGGTGCATTCGCCTGCATACGCATCCCGTGGCAGTTCACCTGGCCGGGCAGGAGAACACCACGGCAGACGCCCTCAGCAGGGACACCTCATCCCATCACGAATGGTCTCTCTCCGGAGAGGCGTTCAGACTGATTCGGGACCGCTGGGGCGAACCATCGATCGACCTCTTCGCGACCAGGGAAAACGCGAAGTGTCGCCGATTCTGTTCCAGAGCGGGCCACGATCGTGCCTCCATCGGGGACGCTTTCCAGTTTCCGTGGACCGGGGAACTCCTCTACGCGTTCCCGCCGTTCCCGCTGCTCGGCCGGACGATATCGAAGATCCTCGCCGACCGAGCCGACGCGATCCTGGTAGCCCCGTACTGGCCGAGGCAACATTGGTTCGCACCCCTGCTACAAGCCGCACGAGACGACCTGCTCCGGTTGCCACCGACACCGGACCTGCTCTCCCACTCCGGCGGCCGAGTCCTCCATCCGGACCTGCCACGCCTGGCCCTCCATGCCTGGAGGATATCGCACTAGACAATCCCGTGCTCGGTACCGTCCTCGTCGCGGCCAGGAAGGAATCCACCCGTCGCAACTATCAATACAAGTGGCGACGCTTCCTGACCTTCGCTAACGAGAGGAGTGAGCCGGTATCGCCCGCGGGGCTCTCGACCGTCCTGCATTTCCTCCTGCACCTCCGGCAACAGGGGCTGGCGTTTCCATCCCTGAAGGTGTATCTCTCCGCGATCGTGGCATACCAACCGCCACGGTCGGCTGCCTCGGCCTTCTTCAGGAACGATACCGTTAAGCGGTTCCTGAAAGGACTTCATCATCTCTACCCGCCGGTATCGCCGCCGCTACCGCCGTGGTCCCTCTCGCTGGTGCTCTCGCAGCTGACAAAGCCGCCCTTCAAGCCGATGGCGACCTCGGATGATAGGCTTCTGACCATGAAAACTGCCTTCTTGGTAGCGGTGACCTCAGCGAGGCGAGCGGGTGAGATCACAGCTCTTCGATCCGATGAGCCCTTCACGGTCTTCCACAGAGACAAGGTGGTCCTGAGACCTGACATCTCGTTCCTGCCTAAGGTGGTGTCCAGTTTCCATCTCAACCAGGACATCATCCTGCCTGCCTTCTTCCCGAACCCGACGACACCGTTGGAGCGGTCTCTCCACTCCCTGGACGTGCGTCGGGCCGTGGCCTTCTACTTGGACAGGACTGCTTCCTTCCGACAGACGCCGCATCTCTTCGTTTGCTATGGGCGACGTCGGAAGGGCCTCAAAGTGTCCACCCAGCGCTTCTCCAAATGGGTGGTGAGGACTATTCAACTGGCGTATGAGCTCGCGAGGAAGCCTCCGCCAGTCCTGCTTCGAGCCCACTCCACCAGAGCGGTGGCTACTTCTGCGGCCCTCCTGCGAGGAGTTGACCTGCATGAACTCTGCCGTGTGGCGACCTGGTCCCAACCATCGACCTTCATGCGCCACTACAGGCTCGACTGCCGGTCGCGCAGAGATGCCCGGTTTGGACGTGAGGTGTTGGCTTCCGTGCTGTAGGACCTGACCCGCCGTCCGACCGGTAAGCTACACAGTCTCCTAGTGTATGAAGGCACAGAGACCACGAAGAAGAAGAACAGGTTGCTTACCTGTAACTGTGGTTCTTCGAGTGGTCATCTGTGCCATCATACACACCCGCCCTTCCTCCCCTCTTTCTCAGGTCCCTGTAGGTTCTACGGCGGACGACAGAACTGAGGAGAGACCGTTGCTCGGCGGGAGGAGCATGCGCAGTACCGGCGTGGGGGAGGGGTTCCCGCCAAGCGAACAAGCTCTAGAAGTTTCCGAACGCTACCGCGCAGGCGCTAAAGCTCCTAGTGTATGATGGCACAGATGACCACTCGAAGAACCACAGTTACAGGTAAGCAACCTGTTCTTCTGCACAGAAAATATGTAATTTCTTCCTACCAAAAAAAAAGAAAAAAGAAAAAAGTGATTTTCTTGCAAATAAATCCTTTTGAAGCATCCAGAACATTTAAATATTGGGAAAAAACTGCCCCAAAGTTTTGCTGCTCTGTTACTCTTCCTGAAATTGTCAGGAATTTTTTCTTTTTTTTTTAAAGCTGGGAACCAATCTTAAAAAGTACGTGCAGGCACATCATAGAATCCTAGAGCTGGAAGAGACCACAAGGGTCATCCAATCCAACCCCCTGCAGTGAAAAGAAAAAAACAAACATTTTTGCTTAAAAAAATTATACATTTCACAGGCAAGCCCCCCCCCCGGATTTCCTGTGGGGGAAAAAAAAACTGATTCCTCTGTAGGAAATATGATTTCTGCATGATTGCTGCTCTGTTACTCTTTTTGGGGCAGATTCTGGACTGTCAGTTAAACCTTTGTTTCTTGCTTTTGTTTTTGTTTTAAACTGGGAGCCAAAGGCTAGAGAATATCTTTTCCATCCCTACCTTGAAAGTGTATGCAGATACACAGTCATGGAATAATGGATTCATAGAGCTGGAAGAGACCCCCTAAGGGCCATCCAGTCCATCCCCATTCTGTCATGCAAGAATACACCATCAAAGCACTCCCGACAGATGGCCATCCAGGCTCTGTTAAAAACTTCCAAAGAAGGAGACTCCACCACTCCTGCGTAGCATATTCCACTTTCACACTGCTCTTACCGTCAGGACGTTCATCCTAATGTTTAGATGGAACCTCTTTTCTTGAAGTTTGAAGCCATTGCTCCGTGTCCTAGTCTCTAGATCAGCAGAAAACAGGCTTGCTCCATCTTCCATAGACATCCCTTCCAGTACAGCCATCCCTCCACATTCGCTAAGGCTAGGGGCGCAGGGCCCCCGCGAAAGTGAAAACACCCTGAATAACTATGATCCCCATATTCAAAAGTAAGATCATCATATTCAACCCACCATGGATTCCAATCTCCAGAGAAGGAGACTCCACCACACTCTCCTCTGGGTATATTCCTTGCCCTGGGGAGATTCATGGGGTCCAAAGGCAACTTGAAGGTCCCAACACACACACACACTCCCCATGTGCAACCATGGAAGGCAGAGGCACCCTCTCCAGTTTTCTCTCTGGCAACCCCAGGGGGGGCTGGAGAAAGGAGGAGACTACATCTCCCAGAATCCTTTGCCTCCAGGAGCCTACTTTCCACCTGCTCTTTCCAAGTCCCTGCTTAATTTGCAAACTTAGGTGGGAGCAAAAGGCTTGCTGGGTTTGCTGGAGGAAGAAGAAGGCAGGGGAGAAAGGGAGGGGTCTTTGCCCACCGCCCCTGCTGGCCTCCTGGAAGCTGCTCCTGGGTGAGAAAGAGGGGAGGGGAGGAGTAAAAAACCATAAAAGCCCCTGTATGGGCGTTTTGAGCCATAAGCAATCTAAGGAGGTAGATCATCGTTTGTGGCTATGATCACTGGTAATTCTAGCAAGATTGTTTAGTTGGATCCTTGATGGTGCAGACTGGGACCCCCCCCCGCTTGCTTTCCTTGGAAAAGACATTTCTTCTTCCCAGCAGGCATCCCATATGCGGTTATGCCCCAGCTGATGAAAGGTATTGTTACCCATGCGGACTTTAGGAATGATTTTTTTTTTAATCATGTGTTTTTAACTTCGTTTTAATTCTTCTTCCTTTAATTTGGGCTTCAACTTTAGTATTTAATGATTTTTTTAACGGTGTGTTTTTTTTTAATTACTGTAAACTGCTTTGAGTCCTTAGAAGAAAAAAAAGTGGATAGAAATAGAGATAATAATGTTAACCAAACAACATTTTGTAAAAATTATTTTTATCAAAACCCACAAATTCAATAAAACAATTAGCTTAAATACAAGTTTGACTCCATGTTACATTGCAAGATAATAAACAACATTTTGTAAAAACTATTTTTATCAAAACCCACAGATTCAATAAAACAATTAGTCAGCTTAAATACAAGTTTGACTCCATGTTACATTGCAAGATAATAAACAACATTTTGTAAAAACTATTTTTATCAAAACCCACAGATTCAATAAAACAATTAGTCAGCTTAAATACAAGTTTGACTCCATGTTACATTGTAAGATAATAAGCAACATTTTGTAAAAACTATTTTTGTCAAAACCCACAACTTCAATAAAACAATTAGTCGGCTTAAATACAAGTTTGACTCCATGTTACATTGCAAGATAATAAACAACATTTTGTAAAAACTATTTTTATCAAAACCCACAGATTCAATAAAACAATTAGTCAGCTTAAATACAAGTTTGACTCCATGTTACATTGCAAGATAATAAACAACATTTTGTAAAAACTATTTTTATCAAAACCCACAAACTCAATAAAGCAATTAATCCGTTTAAATACAAGTTTGACTCCATGTTACTTTGCAAGATAATAAACTAAGATCTTATACAAAACCTGCTACTCTGTAATGCAGGTCTGATGACTCTACTACCCCTATTCCCTCACTAGTTTCTTTCTCTAAAATTTATGGGTGCTTAACTATTTCTATGTGTCCTTTAGCTTATATACTAGTTCTTTCAAAGTTATATATCGCTACTTGTATTCTATTTGTTTTTCCCCCATTATTTTCAAGTATTTCATAGAGCTTTCTCTCTGTCTAAGAAATTTTAATATACATATTTTTTCCACTTTCTTTACAGTTTGGTGGTGGTAGGAGTCAGAGCCCTTTGGCGTTTTAGTAAGTTAATGTTTAGTTGGTTCGTAAATCAGTGTTTTAGTGAATCGGTGCTTAATGTTTTTAGTTTAGTGTTTTACTATTGTGTCACCCTAAGTTGAAATCGGCTTCACAGCAGAGAACAGCAATCAATTGTGTTTTAGTATTCTGCTTACTACTATGGATTTAATAGAATTGTAGTTTTTGTTAAAAATGTCAATTTGTGTTTATGATATCCTGCTTTAAAACTAATAAATAAATGCATGCAAAAAAGAAAAAAAAAGGTGGGGAAATGCAGTGGCCGCCCCAGCTTCTAATGGGGGTTTCCTTCTCCCCCGCCTTTGCATCCATCAACCTGACATGCGGAAATCAGCCTCATGGTGACAAAGAAGGGAAGGGGGCCAGGAAAGAAGCTCCAAAGCTTATGTCTTGTTTTAAAATGATGGAGAGCAGAACAAAGTGAGAGGAACAGAAGCCTTTGTGCTGAACTTTCGAGTAATTTCAGGTCCACCAAACCCAAAGGATGCTCACCAATGGCTCCTCTTTGTCCTGGAGAGAAGTGACTGGTGGGGTGCCACAGGGTTCTGTCCTGGGCCCAGTCCTGTTCAACATCAATGACTTGGATGAGGGAATAGAGAACATTCTTATCAAATTTGGATGTGGGTATTTAACACCACAGAGGACAGGTTCAGAATTCAAAAGGACCTCAACATAGAATCATAGAGTTGGAAGAGACCCCAGGGGCCATCCAGTCCAACCCCCTGCCATGCAGGAACCCACATCAAAGCACTTCTGACAGATGGCCATCCAGCCTCTGCTTAAACACCTCCAAAGAAGGAGATTCTACCACACTCCAAGGCAGCATATTCCATTGCCGGACAGCTCTGACCGTCAGGAAGTTCTTCCTGAGGTTCAGGTGGAATCTCCTTTTCTGCAGCTTGCATCCGTTGCTCCTTGTCCTGGTCTCTGGAGCAGCAGAAAACAAGCCTTCTCCTTTCTGAACATGACATCCCTCCAAATATGTAAACATGGCTATCATGTCCCTCTTAACCTTCTCTTCTGCAGACTAAACATACCCAACTCCCTAAACTGCTCCTCAGAAAGCATGGCTTCCAGGCCCTCCACCATTTTGGTCACCTTCCTCTGGACACCCTCTAGCTTGTCAATATCCTTCTTGAATCGAGGTGCCCAGCAGTGGACACAGTATTCCAGATGAGGCCTAACCAATGCAGAATAGAGTGGTACCATTACCTTCCTTGATCTAGACACCATGCTCCCATTGATGCAACCAAGAATCATGTTGGCTTTCTTGGCTGCCGCATCACACTGCTGACTCATGTTCAGCTTGTGATCTACCAAGACTCCTAGATCCTTTTCACAAGTACTGCTATTCAGCTATATGTCCCTAATCCTATATTTGTGTGTTCCATTTTTTCTGCCAAAGTGTACGGCCTTACATTTGTCTCTGTTAGCTTTGACCCAGCTCTCCAATCTGTCCAGGTCATTTTGATTCTGTCCTCTGGCGTATTAGCAACCCCTCCCAGTGTGGAGTCATCTGCAAATTTGATCAGCATGCCCTCTACTAGCAAAATGGGCCAAAACTCACAAAATGAATGTCACCAGGGAGAAATGTAAGGTACTACACTTGGGCATAAAAAATGAAATGCAGAGATAGAAGATGGGTGACACCTGGCTTGAACACAGTGTGAAAGTGATCTAGGAGTCTTAGTAGACCCCAAGTTGAACGTGTGAAGACTGTGATGCCGCAGCCATGATTTTGAGCTGCTTCAATAGGAGTATAGTGTCTAGGTCAAGGGAAGTGATGATACCACTCTATTCTGCATTAGTCAGACCCCAACTGGAATAGTGTGTCCAAGATCAAGAAGGATATTAACAAGGTGGAAAGTGGAAAGAGGAGAGCCACCAAGAGGGTTAAAGGCCTAGAAAGCATGTTCTGTGAGGAGTGGCTTAGAGAGCTGGGTATGTTTAGCTGGGAAAAGAGAAGGTTAAGAGATGACATGATAGCTGTGTTTAAATATTTGAAGGGATGTCATACGGAAGATGGAGCAATCTTGTTTTCTGCTGCTCTAAACTAGGACATGGAGCCATGGCTTCAAGGAAAAGAGTTCCTACTTATACGTTAGAAAGAACTTCCTGACAATAAGAGCAGTTTAACAGTGGAATATCCTGCCTGGGAGTATGGTGGGGTCTCCTCCTTTGGAGGTTTGTAAACAGAGACTGAATGGCCATCTGTCAGGAATCCTTTGATTACGTGGCTGGGAGTTGGAGTGGGTGGCCTTTGTAGTCTCTTCCAGCTCTATGAGTCCATGATTCTTGGTTGTTTTGACTACAGCATCCTTGGCGGAATTGCCCCTTTTGACCTTGTCAACAGCAGGAGGTGTGGGATGATTCCCAGCCAGAATTTAGGTCTGTGTTCTTACCCAGGAAATCCATTACTCTCCAGCGTTCTCCTGTCTCTTCCTTTCTAACCAGCTGAAGATCCGGGGGAATTATGGAATCCTCTTTCTACACCAGAGATAGATTTGGAAGGTCTTCAGATGAACTGGCACCTTGTGGTCAAACAGCGAATTCCTCTAAACATTTCTTTCGTCTTGCCTGTTTTGCAGCTGGAATTGCCAGTCCCCAAGCCTGACTTTTTTCTCCAGGCAAAGAAGAAGAGCCGTGACTGCCCAATTCTCAGGTCTCTGACCAGATGAAGGCCAGTCGGTCAGACAAGAGCTCAGGTAAGGAGATGTGGAGCGCCACCCCTAGAATCATCTAATATATAAAAGTCAAAGTTTGTGAGTTTGTCTGTGTCAGGCAGGTGAAGACCTTATATGATTGGCTGTGTCGGGCGAGAAGACCTCATATGGTTGGCTGGCTGTGAAGATTCTGTGGAATCCTGGGGTTTGCAGTTTCGGGAGGGGCCTTTAGAATTCTCAGCCAGAAAGCTCTTGGGCTTGGCCAGTTGGTATGGAGACAAGGCCTAGCAGCAAAAAGGAGGAAGGCAGTATATTCGCTCAGAAACCGAACTTCCGTATGTGAACAACTGTGAATACAGATTGGACTGGGAACTACGGGGAAAAGTTACAGGTACTGGACAAGGCAGTTTGGGGAATTAGAGAGGCTGGATATCAAACCTGTGTATTTCAACCACATCTAATTCTTAAGATAAGGCAAGGTAATTCCTAAGATATTTCTAACAAGTATTACCTATGAGCAAATAAAATCCTGGGCAATGTCAGGTAAATAAGCTAGTGGACTCTAATTAAAGTTGGAAGGGATCCCAAGGGCTATCTCGTCCTGAAAGCTGCCCATGCAGCCTCTTTTGAAAGACCTCCATAGTTGGAGAAACCATCCTCCTAGCAAGCTACAGTTGGCCCCCCACATCTGCTAGGGTTAGAGGGGAAGAACCCTTGCAAAAGTAGGGAAATCGCAAATATCAAAATGTGTGGTTCTGTGGGAAGTGAGCTGGGACATGGTGGGGAAAACAGGCACCCAAAATCCATACCAGCTCCGGGAGAGGAGAGGGAAGTGAATTGGCACAGTGGCCCTATACGTCCTCTCTTTCATCTGTCTTCCTCCTTGAGTTTTTGGGTGGGGAAGCCACAAAAAGGGAAGGTTCCTCCTGAAAAGCAGCACCCGAGGTGGGGGAGTAGTGGTTGTTCCCACAAATAATCAAACCCATAAAAGTCAAACCCACAAATGTGGAGGGCTAACTATATTCCCGTGCCAAACAGCTCTTAAAAGTAATAAAGTTCTTGCTAATGTTTACAGGAGCCCAAAAGAAGGTGAATTTTTAAAATATTTATTGATTTATGTCTTTTGTGGGAATGAGGCCCCCAGCCTTCCACCGTTGGTGGTAGTCCCAAAACTGAAGAGGAAAGAGAAGACTTACTGAGCAGAGAGCTCCAGAGCCTGTGAAATGCGTATTTATTAAAATATTTGTCTCTTGTCCTTTTTTCAAAGGTCTAACAGCAATATACAGTAAAACCAATCTAACAAAATTTAGTATAAGTAATTAAAATAATTTTGAAAGGCTAGAAAACATGTTAAATAATTAGCAAATTTAAAGGCAGACTAAAGAGGGCTAACTTAAATTAAAACTACTAATTTTTTTTATCCTAAGGACAACCTAGTCAGGAAGCCAGAGAGGATGAGGAATGATTGGAATTGAAGTTAGGAAGTGTGAATGTGTGTTAGGTATGTCTTAAGTATGTATAAGTATGTTATAGGTTGTGTAATAGTGCTATACTCCTTTGATTATACTGTATCTTTCTTAGGCTTCATTTGTAGAGATTTCTCCTATTTTAGTATGTGTTTTTTGTTTCTTATTTATTTTATTTTATTTTTTTAAAAAATAAAGAAAAAAATGAATTAAAACTACCCTATTTGCTGGCATATGAGACTCACTTTTTTCCCTGAAAAATACTGTTTGAAAATGGGGTGCGTCTTGTACGCCAGTGTGTCTTGTACACTGGAAAATAGTATTTGCTGATGTATAAATGGGATGCATCTTATACACTGGTGCGTCTTATACGCCGGCAAATATTGTATGCACCTGAGAGGGTTTTGTAAAATCTGTTAGACTCCACAGGCTTTCGTAGACAACCATTTAATTGAGGCTTAAACAGAAGCAATACTGGTACCAACTGGGCCTCCAAATGGAGGATGTTCCATAACCGAGATGGCCACAGCAGAGAATACCTCTCCCAAGAGAAGGTTAGGAAGCGATGTGATAGCTATGTTTAAATATTGAAGGGTTGTCATATAGAGGATGGACCAAGCCTGTTTTCTGTGGTTTCAGAGACTAGGTCACGGGGCAGTGGAAGTCAAACTACAGGAAGAGAGATTCCATCTAAACATTATGAAGAACTTCGTGATAGTAAGAGCAGTTTGACAGTGAAAAGTGCTGTCTGGGAGTGTGGTGGAGTCTTCTCCTTTGGAGGTTTTAAAAGAGAGGCTGGATGGCCATCTGTCGAGTATGCTTTGAGTGTATATTCCTGCATGAAAGTGAGTTGGACTGGATGAGTTTTGTGGCCTCTTCCAACTTATAATTTCATGACTAAGTGAATGACAGAAGGAAGGGTGAGTTGTCTCTTGGTGTTCATTTCCTTTAAGGGGATGAAACAACAAACCTATTGATAGATTTTGCACAGTGTGCCCAGCTCTTGAAAACCTGCACTCAGTATTTTATGGAGAGTAAAAGATTTTGTACATCAGCCAAGCTATCTCTCCTAGAACACCTAGACCCTTCATTTCACTTTTGGGAATAACTTCTTTGTCAAAAAACAGGATAAAAATGTTTCCCTTTTCTTTTCTCCCCAGGTGGCTCCAGGAAAACACATGTCTGCTCAGAGTGTGGCCAACATTTTGCCCTCAAAGCATCTCTTACCAGACACCAGAGAGTCCACGCAAGAGAGAGGTCCCAAGAAGCCACAGAGTCATCTTGTCAAAGTTCAAAACCTGTAAGCCCAAAGCGAACTTTTACTCAAGAAAGAGCCTATAAATGTGGAGAGTGTGGCAAATCCTTTGCTCATAAGTCAGTCCTGGTGGTCCATCAAAGAGTTCACACAGGAGAGAAACCCTATAAATGCTAGGAGTGTGGAAGATGTTTAGCTCAACATGCACAGCTTTGGGTCCATGAGAAGGTATACGTGGGAATTAAAGCCTATAAATGCTTGGAGTGTGGGAAAAGTTTCTGTCTGCGTTCAGGACTTGCGGCACATCAGAAAACCCACAGAGGAGAGAAGCCACACACATGCTCAGAGTGTGAGAAGAGTTTTCTCAAGAAATCACAACTTGTCCGACATGAGAAAATCCACACTGGAGAGAAACCCTATGAATGCGTAGAATGTGAAAAATGTTTTGGTCAACAGGTAGAGCTTGTGAGACACTAGAAGACCCACACTGGAGAGGCCCCTCATAAATGCAAGGAATGTGGGAAATGTTTTGTTACACTATCCCACCTTTTGATTCATCAGCGTATCCACACAGGTGGGAAACCGTACAAGTGCATAGAGTGTGGGAACTGCTTTTCTCAAAAGCAACATCTTCAAGTTCACCAGAGAGTCCACACAAGAGAAAAGCCATACCAGTGCGTAGAATGTGGGAAGCGTTTTGCTCAGAAACATTACCTTCGTTTACATCACAGAATCCACACAGGAGAGCGGCCATACAAATGTGAGGAGTGCGGAAAATGTTTTAGCCGTGCGTCAGTTCTTGTTAGCCATAAAAGAGTCCACACAGGAGTGAAATTGTACAAGTGTCTGGACTGTGAAATGTCTTTTGCTCATCTGTCAAGCTTAATGTCTCACCAGAGACTGCATATAGGAGAGAAGCCCTATAAATGTTTGAAGTGTGATAAATGTTTTTCAAGGAAAGACACGCTTGTCACGCATCAGACTGTCCAAACTGGGGAAAGGCCCCATAAATGCTTGGATTGTGGGAAATGTTTCACTTATCAAAGTTTTATGGCCCACCGGAAAATCCACATAGGAGAGAAACCTCATGAATGGGAAGTCTTTTCTCCAAAAATCACAGCTTGTAGCTCATCAGAGAATTCATACAGGAGTAAAGCCTTTCAATGTACAGAATGTGAGAAAAGTTTCTCTAAAAGATCACATCTTACTAGCCATCAAAGAAGCCATACGGGTGAAAGACCCTACAAATGTGCAGAGTGTGGAAAGTGTTTTGCTCAGAGTTCAGGACTTAACACCCATTGGAAGCGTCGCAAAGGAGAGAAACCACACACATGCTTGGAGTGTGGGAAATGTTTTTTACAGCAGGGAATTCTTAGACAACATGAGAGAATCCACAGTGGGGAAAACCCCCATAAATGCTTGGATTGTGGGAGAAGTTTTTCACAGCAGGGAAATCTTCAAAAACACCAGAAAATCCATATACAAGAGAAAGCATAAAGCTTGCGAGTGTGGGGTGTGTTTTGCTTGGTCCTTATTATGCACTATAGTGTCCGTAGAGGAAGGAGGTTATACAAGTGCACAGATTATAGTAAAGATTTTATAGTGGAGAAACATATGATGGGCCATAGAATGGAAAAAGATATAAATGTCTGGGCATTCTTAGTCAAAAAATCAGAGGTTTTGAGCCACCAGAAGGGAAAAAAGTCAGTGTTCATGAATGATTGGCGTGTGGGAAGCGTTTTTTTTTTCCTCTTGGAAAGACTGTCTTAGTTATTATCAGGATATCCACATTGGATAAAAAGTCCGTAAATGCCTGGAGTGTGACAGATGTTTTCCTCAGTGTTTATACTTTGTAGAGAGTTTACACAGGACAGAAAATCCATAAATGCTTGGAGTGTTGTCAAGTGTTCTACATGCACATCTCTGTACAACCTTGAGGCACACAGTGGAATCCATACAGGAAGGAGAGCTCACAAACACTTGAAATGTATGGAAGTCCATGGAGGAAGGAAGACCTAGAAATGTGTTAAGCAGTGAGCAAAATGGCAATGCGCGGTGTCACATATGAAGGACGATAGTACAGATCAATGGCTTCAAACTTCAGGAAAAAAGATTCCATCTAAATATTAGGAAGAACTTATTGATGGTAAGAGCAATTCAACATTGGAATACACTGTCTGGGAGTGTGGTGGAGTCTCCTTCTTTGGAGGTTATAAACAGAGGCTGGATTGCCATCTGTCGGGAATACTTTGGTGGCGTATTCCTGGGTGGCAGAATGGGGTTGGACTCGATTTCTGTTGGAGTCTCTTCCAACTCTATGATTCTATAAAGATAATGTAAAATATTAATTATTACTCTACCTGCAAATGCCATTGTTGTTCGATGATTTAAATCAAGAGTGGGAGTCTCGTGGCCCTCCAGATGTTGTTGGATTATGTCTGAGTGTCCCTAGCCAGCATAGGATTATAAGTAAATTATTTCGAAATGCTTCCTTGTTTCTAGAAGGCTCAGTTGGTACAGCCGGTTCCGAAGGGCTGTGGGAGCTGAAGTTCCAAAGATGGGGAGATCCAAAGATGGGGAGATCCTTAGCCCTTTGTTATGTGCTGTCAGGTTGGCTTTCTTGGCAGCCCTATGAGAAATGTCCAGGAGACCCTTTATTAATAGCCCTGTGATATAGGTGCAGTCACCCCACCCCGTCGCTGTATTGAAGGATTGAAGCTTTTTTCAGGACTTCCTTCTTGTTTATTATTTTGATGATTGAGCTGTCCAGGTTCATAAATAGCAGTATAGGCATACAAGTCTTTTAATGCCTACTCAGCTTCCTCTTTTCTTCTGTTTAGCTGGAGGTTTTTTAGTAGCGTCAGCATTTGGAGGAGAACACAGGTGTTTGGTTTTTGGTTGCAGCCACATGATCAGTGATAAACAAGACAACAAATCTTGAAATTCGAAAGAACAGGACTGTGCTTTTTCAGATCCTGCTGAAACTGTGTGGGTCTGCCCGTAAGAGGAAAGATAAATATCAGCTGCCTTCAGAGTCCTTGACTGAGCAGGTGTGAACAGCACAAACAAGAAGGCGAGACCAGGTAATTCTACCTCATCAGCCCCACTCAGAGGGGGGTTTTCTTTTCCTGTTTTAAAAAGCATATATGCCAAGATAAGGAGGGCTCCTTTTTCCATATGTTGTGGACTTGTAGGAAGGTGAAAAGTTACTGGTTCAAAACGTTTTAAGGGTGGATTTTGTAATGTCAGCAGAAACATTTTTGCCGGGCATTATGGATAAGCAATTGGACAGCAAATACAGAGTACTTCTTCTTTCATATGATAACAGCTGCAAAAATATTGTTTTCTCAAAGCTGGAAATGGACTGAAGCATCGGCAACAGAAAAATGGATTGCTGAGGTAGCCTAAACAGTTGACTTATGTCAAATCACCCAGGCCTAAAAAAGTGCAGTTAGACAACCTGTCCGAAGGCAGATAATGGAGAATGAGAGAAAGACGGGGGGTCTCACAGTGGTCAGGATTTTCCCCAAGTTGCCAGGGATGAGCATGGCAGATGAGTTGGGAGCCTCCTATTAAATGGCGGTGTCAGATTGGCCATCTTGAATGTCACCTGGCCTCATTTTCCTTGAGAAAACAAAGGAGCCTTTTTGTTGCACACAAGTGTGTGTGTGTTCGTTTGCTTAGAGGACTAATTAGAGGAGGAATGGGCAAAGAGCAGCCTGTGGGCTTCAGGCAGCCCCCTCCCCCACAGCTGTTTTTGAGCCTTCAGGGTTCCCCAGGGTTCAACATTTTTGGCCAAAAAATGTCCTCCAGGGAGTATGGGGGACCATTTTGGGCCAAGAACAGACTTTTAAAACAAGAGTGGAAGTGACTTGTGGTTCCTTTCTGTTGACAAAAAAGGCCTCTTCTGGGCCTAAAATGACTGGGGAAGGGGCTAGATCCTGTCGGGAGATTGATTTACAGCACCAGCACAAAATCCTCCCTGGAACCGCTGCTCCCTGGACAAAAATGCCCCAGAGGCAAGCATATCAGAGTTTCCAAACAGCAAAAACATGCGCAGCAGAGCGTAACATACAGCATCAGCTCTGACCTCTCTACTCACTGGTTAGTAACTCACAGACACACAGGGTTTGCTATCCAAAATACCTGGAGGCTTTAATCTTCAAAGTTGCAGTATATACGTCTGTACACAGGATACGCAGATCCACAGTCATAGATTCAGCAGCATAGACACATCAAGCAGAGGTTCGCTCAGACAGAGGTTCGGAGTCAGAGAGGGGGCAGGCATTCCATCTCCTCTTTTATGCACACCTGCTGCTGATGCAACTGCTTGCCATGATTTCACATTATCATGACTCATCCTTATTACAGGTCCCCTAGGGATTACATCATGACTTTCCAAGTCATTCCTCAGGTGTTTCTGTTACCCTGTATGTTGGGGGTCCTGGGAGGGGCGCCCAAATAACCAAATAAAAACACAAGATGGGGGAAATTAAGCTCGAGCACTCTGTTAAGCTAACGAGAGGGAAGATAACTTTAGCTAGGATCTTTAACCCTAGGTATACAGTGTCAGGTCAGAGAGCGGCTAGGCAAGGTTTTAAAGTAACAATATTTTATTGAAGACAAGAAACACAAAAGACAAGACATACACTAGCTAACTGAGAAATAGAAATGGAGAGCTTTGGGGAATGGGTAATACGACACCTGGTCTCGTAGTCCTGGAGGGAAGATGGGGTTGCGGGGATGGAAGCTCAGCGCGGTTTGCTGAGGGGAGTTCACTGGACAAACCGACAGCAAGGCAGGATGGAAGTCCAAAGTGTTCCAAGGAAGTCCTGAAAATGGGGACTTTTTATAGGGTGGATTTTACCTACAGGCTATGCCATGCTTGGTGAGAACAAAGGAAAATTGGAGCTGGACAAAGGAGTTGGAAAAGGTCAAGTTTTGCATGATGGGCTTAGCGCTCGATGACAATAGTATGGCCAGTATGCAAATAGCTCAATATAAAGCAATGGCTCAGCTCGTGGCCGTGCGTCTTTGTAAAGATTCGCGCTGAGCAAAGCCGGTTTGCAAGAAGGTTTTTCCCTGAATGTACAACCATTAATGGCCACGCCTAATACGTGCTCGTCCGGTGGACTTCTGCAAACACGTGGAGTAGGGTGGCAGAGAAAGGTCAAGCAAAGGCCAAATTATTTGATATCAAAAGGATATCTAGTGCTCTCACCAGACATATCATAACCGTGATAACATTTCTACATGCTCATCAAATGTATTTTCAACTGGGGAAAATGTCACAGCATTTATAACCAACAGATCCTGCCAGAAATGCCCCCCTTCACAGTCCATAGAATATGTTGAGGAACATTTGGGGGCAAAAAATGAGATTTTTTTTTATCGCAGTAGGAGTGTTATGAGGAGGGGTGTGTCCCCTCCTCTGCATTACAGCAAGGATGAGAATAGGCAGCCCAGCAAATGGTGGGGAATGCTGGGAATTAGAGTCCAGTGATATCTGGAGTTCTGTCCCATCCTTGTCCCTGGTCACAATTCACGCTAATAAAAATGCTGCTCCCCCACCTCCTGATATTTTCCTTCTGTTCAGAGGGGATTTGCCATTGCGTTCCTTGGAAGCTGAGAGGATGTTACCTGCCCAATAGGCTTGTGTGAGTGAGCAAATATTTGAACTCTGGTCTGGACCGTATTGGCTGAGAGCCCTGCTTGGACTATAGGCTAAAGTGAAATCATGAGGAAAAAGATTCTGGGCTGCATCGATGTGGATATATGTCAAGGGAAGGGATAGTACTGCTCTGTTCTGCTTTGGTCAGACCCCACCTGGAACACTGGGTCCATTTCTGGGCAACATAGTTCAGGAAGGATATTGGCAAGCTGGAACGTGTCCAGAGGAGGACTACCAAAATGATAGAAGGCCTGGAAACTATGCCCTCTGAAGAAAGGGAGCTGGGTATGTTTAGCCTGGACAAGAGAAGGTGAAGAGGGGAGATCATGGCTTTGTTTAAATATTTGAAGGGATGTCATACGGCAGATGGAGCAAGCATGTTTTGTGCTGCTCCAGAGTCTAGGACAGAGAGCCGTGGCTTCAAACTTTAGGAAAAGAGATTCCATCTAGAGCTTCCTGACAATGAGATCAGTTTGACAGTGAAATGCACTGCTTTGGCATGTGGTAGAGACTCCTTTTTTGGAGGTTTTTATAGAGACTCTGGATGGCGATCCATTGAAAGTGCTTTGATTGTGTCTTGCATGGCAGAATGGGGATGGACTGGATGGCCCCTTGAGGTCTCCTCCAACTAAGGTAATTTCCACACTACACTGGCCCTTCCCAAAACTGCAAACCCCAGGATTCCATAGGATGTTGAAAGTGGAATAATCGCGCTATAAGGGTGTAGTGCGGAAATAGCCTAAGATTTTGTGAATCCCCTCAAAATGTGTAGGCTGAATGAATTTATCCTTGAAATAGGCAGCTATTGAAGGGAAAACTCTTTCCTTCTGAGTGGCTATGTAAAGCTTCCACTTTTTGGCCATGGTTATCATGCTGTACAGACCATCCCATACACTCCATTCCATGGAGCAAGCCCATAGAACTGGAGCCCAGAAAGAAAAAGTTCGTACTCCAAGGTGGTACATTTTACTTGAAATTATAATAATGTTGAAACCCGGCTTGTTATCCTTGACCTGCTCAAAGCTCAATGCTAGAGGCAGAAAATACTGCAATAATTGGTTCTAACAATCTTTGTGCATTTATATCTGTCAGTACTCCAAAATACCCACAATGTGGTAGGGTTGGATAAAACAAGGCACCTAGACAACCAAAGTCTTAATAAAACCAAGGATGCAAAATAATATTTAAGATATTTTTTCATTGGGTTGATGTATGGTTTACCTTCTATGATTTAATGTGCTCACTTTTTATAAATGTTATTTCCAATCTTTTCAATTTTCAATTTCTTCTCATATTGGTAATGGAGGGTTAAATGTAATGAATAGATAACAAGCTGGTGCTTCCTCAGTGGGGAAGTTTATTTAAGTATAAATTTGTTGATTGTCCATACCGTGGATATACATTGTGTACAATGTTTGTATATCGAATGTAAGTATGTGTCATGTATATGTTTTGTTTTGTTGTGTCATATTTACTTGCAGTGATTGTTGTACTCCATCTTGTTTCTCCTTATTTTTTATATATGTATATATATTTAAATTTTTTAAAAAGATATACAGTGTTGGGTAAAACAGGACACCAAGACAGCCAAAGTCTTAATAGAACCAAGAAGGATGTACAATAAATGTCAGTTGAAAAACACAAAATACAATTTTAAAACCCCCACCAAAAAAGCTATTAAAAATACTGCTAGCTATAATGAAAGTTAGAAATTGAAATAATATTATAGTGGCAGATACTCCTCAATTGAAGGGGACATGTTCCTGGGCATAACTTTAACAGAATATTTGGTACCAGAGGTTAAAATAATGTGGAAAGAATAGGAATAGATTCCTACATCACAGAAAGAGAGGAACAGCTCAACATGTTTCAGCAAGTTTTTTATTTAAAAGTAACAAAATGCACAAGTGAAGTGAAACAACCAGGTTAAATAAACCTTCCTTAAGTCAATAAACAGAAACAAACAAAAAAATTTAAACCTTCTAGGGACCACTTGAAAGCTTCTTCCAAAATGTATCCAGGGATGAATATTTCTCTCTGCTTTTCTTTTGATTTCCAGTTTTGTGGCTGGATCTATAGATATGTTCTTCTTTAACATGCTGGATGTAGTTGTGGAGGCAGCTTCAACCCCACCCTCTTCTGTCTGTTTTTTTGTTCACACATCCTCAAAAAGAGGTTCTAGAGACAGCCACTGTTTACTTCGCCTGTTGTGGGCAGGCACACCGAGATACGGTAGTATCCCTTAGAGCTGAATCCCATTTCTCTCCAGCCCAAACTTTATTTTATTGTTTACTGCGGATATCCTTCTGCAATCCAATGTGGATAACCTGTGTTTGTCCAAGCCTTCTTCATCATCTTCTAACACTGGTGCTGCTAAAAGCTTCCAGCTGGACAGAGGACAAGGAGAATGGTGGATGCTGGGCAAAAGTGCTTCTTTGTCAGAGGTTTTAATTGACGTATGCCCATGATTTGTTTCAATAACAAAAAACTTGCAAAATAAAAGAAGGCCTGGAAGCTATGCCCTATGAGGAGCGGCTGAGGGAGCTGGGTATGTTTAGACTGGAGAAGAGAAGGTTAAGAGGAGACATGACAGCAGTGTTTAAATATTTGAAGGGATGTCATATGGAGGATGGAGCAAGCCTGTTTTTTGCTGCTCCAGGAACTAGGACATGGAGCAATGGCTTCAAACTTCCAGAAAAGAGATTCCATCTAAACATTAGGAAGAACTTCCTGACAGTAAGAGCAGTTTGGCGGTGGAATATGCTGCTGCCTGAGAGTGTGATGGAGTCTCCCTCTTTGAAGGTTTTGAAACGGACGTTAGGGCCCTTTTCGCACCTTACCTTTTACTGGGCTGGGCTGCTTGGCTCGTGCACGAAGGCTCAGGAGGAACGCTGCTGCTTCCCTGCTGCCTGGCCTCCACCGCTCCTTCCTGGTCACGTGAGCAGCCTGCCTCTTCCTTTTGCAGTGCAGCCTGGGAGTTGGGAGGCTGCACTAGGGAGAGAATGTGTGACCGGCCCAGCTCCCGATGCACGTCGTGCCAAGTAAGTGCGCGCAGGGCTCAGGAACATTGTGTGACTGCGCACCATTTTCAGCTTTAAGCCGAAAATGTAGACTTGAGTCGACTGACTCAGACTCAAGTCAGACTTAAGTCACTTCAGTGACTTGACTTGGCAATAAATGATGCACTGATTCAACTAGAGGCATGTGTGTTTTTAGTGACTGAGTTGCTGCCCTTGGTTCAGCGACACATTCATCTGGAAACCTTAGGACTTCGAACAATGCTTCCATTCCTTTTTGCCTCCTGGTCACATGACAATCTGTCTCAAGCCCAAAGTGTGGACGTATTTCTCAGAAGGGAACAGCAAACGGGCTAGGCAATGGGCTTGAGGTGGGCTTGAGGTCTGCTCAGCAGCCTGTCCTCACTGCATATAGGAGGAGCTTTCTAAAACTTTTCCTATGAGCAGAAAAGAAGACTCACCCCCCACCCAGAGTGCATTGTGCATTTCTCAGAGGGGCACAACAAATGTGTTAGGCAACAGGCTTGAGGAGGAAGGATCCCTCCTTCTAAAGCTTGTAAAGCTTCAGTAATGGGGAGTGACAAGGATCCTATTCCCCACTTCTGAAAAACCCTCCAGCTTTGGAAATGGGAAGTAAGAAGGATCGTATTCCCCACTTCCAAAGCTGCAGATGGCAAAATTGGAAATGTGGAGGGTCAACTCTGCTTAAATTGTTAAAACGGACTTTATTGGACTCTGTCCGGAAATTCTGGAATATAAGTCGGGGGTATAAAAATTGGCTCCCGGACTTGAAACTTGACTTGAAAGTATCTTCAAGGACTTGAAGGTAGAGACTTGAGGCTTGGAGTAAAAGACTTAAATACATCACTGCTTCTAGCTAGACACAGGATGAGGCGGAAAGGGGGCTGGATGGGTGTTAAAGTATTTTGTAAAAAAGAGCTTCTTTGCCAAACAACTTATCAATTCAATTATCTTAGGGTTTGTGTGCTTTTAAAATTCTCTTCCAGAGATCTCTAAGCACTGCACCAAACTATAAATCCCAGGATGGAATCATGGCAGTTGAATTGATATCCAAGCGCTGTTCGATATCAATTTTCAGAGGAAGAGGGAATGGAAGAAGGAAATGGAATGGAAAAAGCTGCAGCCACTAATATTCTATCAGGATGCATTGCTCCTGTCATATATATGCACCAATATATGTCAAAGTATATGCTCAATGTCACCTTGAAGTGGGCAGAAGGAAAGGAAAATCAAAAGCCAGGAAACAATGAAATAATAAAAAGGTCTTATGAGAACGCATAGATAAGGAGACAGCTGGGGATTGGCCCCACTCCATGATGAACAGTATGTAAATAGCCTGAGGAAGTGCCTTTGCTGGTGGGTGACTTGACATGTAAGACTTTAACCAATATTTGATATCATAGAGTCATAGATATCTAATATATAAAAGTCAAACTTTGTTTGTCTGTGTCAGGCGAAGACCTCATATGATTGGATGCCTAAGAAGATTCAGTGGAATCCTGGGATTTGCAGTTTAGGGAAGGGCCTTTAGAATTCTCAGCCGGAGAGCTCTTGGGCATCAGTCAGCTGTATCTATCTTGAATAGACCGGTTGCTATGGAGATGAGGCCTAGCAGCAAGGAGGAGGCCAGTGCATTCCCTCAGGAACCCAACCAACCTCTGTATGTTAATAACTCTGAATGCAGATTGGATTGGGGAATATGGGGAAAAGTTACAGATACTGGACAAGACAGTTTGGGACACAGGATCTCAAATCTTTCTAACAAGTGTTATCTTTGAGAAAATAAAATCCCGGGCAATGCTGGCTATATACGCTAGCCATTGATATGCATGCCAAAATGTGTATGGGAAAGCATACAACTTGTAATGAATTCTGATTTTGTAATCTCAGCACTGTTTGGGGAAATGTTGCTGTGTTGCTTACTTTTTTAAATAAATGCTTCTATTTGAAATGCTGAGCAATGTTTTTGGGAGCAACACATCCAGAAGATGACATATTCCCTCCCGACAGAAGTACAAAGGGCACAGGAATCCAGAGGTGTTTTTTTATATATTTTGTTGGACTACAACTCCCAAAATCCTCCATCCCAAGGAATGATGCTGATTGGCCAGGAGATTCTGGGAACTGTAGTTCAATAAACTGATCTCTTATCCTATGAAACACATTCACTACTCTTCACCTTCTCACTATTCTGTTTGATTTGGTGACCCTCAACTCTAATGCTTGCAAAACATATGGGAGGAGGAAAGAAAAGTATCCTCCCCTTTCTCTTTCCTGATAGCTTAGGTCTCATTCACACTACACAGTTTATAGCACTATGATTCCACTTTAACTACCATGGTTCTGTTCTGGAGAATCCTGGGATTTGCAGTTCAGGAGACACTGGAGAGTTCTAGCAGAGAATTCTAAATACACCTCCCTAAACTGCAAATCCTAGGATCTCATAGGATGTTACCATGGCAGTTAAAGTGGAATTACGAGTGTTATAATTTCTGTAGTGTGAACAGGCTCCTGGATACCCCATCTCTTCCTTCCTCCCCCTAACAGATCCAGCTCTGTCTTTCTACAAACAGGGTAGCAGTAGGTCACAACTCAACCAAAGCTCAGAACAGTTGCTTTTTGGTGCTACAGTTGCCAGGCTATGTAGGACCCCCAGCCCCACTGTCTGGGAATCTCTAGGAGTTAGCATCCAAAAAAGGAACTTTTCCCAAGCACCGAACCCAACCGAGGTTAAAAGAAGAAAAAAAGAAAAAGAGGCAGCGGCAACAAAGGAGTCTTTTTGCTCACCAAATATTTATTACAGGGCATTTTAAACATCACCCTTCAGCCACGCTCCCCACATAGTTTACATTAAAAAAAACATAAACACAGCAACGTAACACACTAAAAAGGCATCAAAGCTTGGTGTTTTGAAATTAGCTTCCTTCCCCCTGCTGATTCCATTTTTAAAAGTTCATTTCACTTTATTGAAGCACCACTACATACACTGGAACACCACAAAACAATGAGGAAAAATAAATGGAGAGTAGGACAGAACAAACAGGGACACAGTTGGTGGGTTGTAGGCGAAGGTCTCCTACCCTCAGCAGAACAGGCACTAACAGGGGTTGGGGTAAATTCTCCCTCCCCTCAGAAGACCCCCCCTTTCTGGCCATTTCCGCACTAAACTGTTATAGTGCTATTATTCCACTTTCAACATCCTATGGAATCCTGGGGTTTGCAGTTTAGGGAGGGGCCTTTGAGGCCCCTCCCTAAACTGCAAACCCCAGGATTCCATAGGATGTTGAAAGTGGAATAATAGCACTATAACTGGCTAGTGCTGAAATGGGCTTTGTCCCCAGATCTGCCCCACAGAGTTGGGGGACTCTCCGGAGTAGATTTGGGGCAATGGAAAAACTTCTCTGTGTGGGTGGAGGCCCACTCAGGTTAACACTGGCTCCTCCCCCCCAAGCCCCAAAGAGCGAAAAAGCAGATTACAACACAGTTACTAGCTAGTCAAATGTTTACTAGTTCATTTAATGAGTTCATTCTGCTTCTCTCATCTTCCTCACTTTGTCAACATAACAACCCTGTGAGGTAGGTCAGGATGAGAGAGAGAGAGAGAGAGAGAGATTTGAGGTCTCCCAGAGATAGGGGAGTTTAATGGCTCAGTGGCAACTAGAAGCTGGAGGGCTTACATCTTGGTTCAGGGCTCCACCCCACACAGCTCTCCCCCAGACTTTTTAAAGCATCTTTCCAAAAGTGTAAAGCAGAGAAGGAATCCCCGACAGTCCCTTTGCTGCCAAAGAAGACCAACAGAAACCATGTTTCAAAGGAGGAATAACTTTTAGCCATGCCTCTTGCCACTGCTCCATTTTGATGTATTAGAAGTTTCAGACTATTCTTAAAAGCAAATCTTTGGGAACTCCTTTTGGACTCAGGGGGCAGCTGGTGGTTCCCATGTGGATGGGGTGGTGAATCTGTTCTGGGTTTTAGTCAGAACTTTAAATGAATTCTCCAAGGGGCAGGGCTAATTTTGGGGATAGATTTCAGGACCATGGATAATTCAAGTTGCTCTTCCATGTTCACTAGGTTTAGGGGTGCAGTACTCCTGCAAAAGTGGGAAAATTGCAAATATCAAAATGTGTTTGTATGGCAAGGGGGCTGAGGCATAGTGGGGGGAATTGACCTCCAGGGTCCAAACCAGGTCAGGGAAAGGGGGTGGGTTGGCATCGTGGCCCTATACTTCCCTCTCTCAACCATCTCTTTCCTTAGGTGTGGGAGACGGCATCAGGAGAGGTTTTGTGATGCTGAGAAGCTGGGCTGTGAGCTATCCTTAGCTGGCCAGGCAGTGGCTGGTGAAGAAGAAGGGGGACCGGAGGCAGGTTTTTAAAAGGGCTGCGTGGCCTGATTGAAGCCATCAAGAGGGAAAGTTTCCCTGGAAAAGAAGACCCTGATGTGAAGGGTCAGGGGTTGGAGAAATTCACAAATAATCCAATCGGTGACAATCAAGCCTGACTGTATTTATCATCTCCTGCCTTCCTTCCAGTATGGGACATCTTTTCATCCTTAAAAGTTTGGATGAAGACCCCAAGTGGATTCCCCACCATCCCACTGACACGGAAGCCAACAACTGCTGCTGTTTAGATTGAATATGCAGAGCCCCCTCAGACGAGAGCCATCCAACATCTTGTTCCTCACAGTGGCCTACCCACATAAGGCCCACAAATGGCCGATTCTCAGATGCATGCAATCTGTGGTCCTGAAGGCAAGGAAGGACCTCCTTCCAGAGATGGTCTGTTCATCTGACTAATAAAAGACGAATGGCAGGAAACTGTCTTCTCCTGACTTGAAGCAGACTCAGTTCTGCTTGGCAAACCTTCCCCCAAATAGTTCAGAGACTGATAGGAGTGGCTCTCCAGGATGCCACACCTGCCTTTCAAGTTTGTTGTTCTTGTGACGGTGGGGATGCCTTCCTGAGGTAGGAAGCCAATACAGTGTGGCCCGCCATAGATGTGGAGGTTCTGTTCCAGGAATCTCTGTGTAAAACAAAAAATGTGAGCATCACGTCCTGTTTTAGTCAGTGGAGCCATGGCATGTGTGATGGATGCATCTATTGACTATAATGGGATGCAACGCTTTGCGTGACCTCACATTCATACATGCAGAGGTCACACCAGAAGAGAGTGCACTGTATTGTATTGTCTCATGTTCCTTCAGGCCTGATCTAGACATTCAGACCCAATTCACATGTGACAGGGAGTATCAGGGCCAGCCCTACCATTAGTCAGAGCGAGGCAACCACCACCGCCGGCAAGAGAGGCCGGAGCCACACTCAACCCTTCCGCCTGAGTGCCGAGGCCACGTCCCCTCTCTTCACCCCGTCGTCCAGCAATTCTCAACCTTTGGCCTTCCAGGTATTCGAAACTTCAACATCCAGAACGCCTGACAATTAGCCATAGTGGTGGAGGCTTCTGGGAGTTGAAGTACAAGGCATCTGAAGGGCCAAAGGTTGAGAAGCACTGCTTTGAACCACTGTCCCATTACCAGTGTTGAACAAATATGAGAAAATCATCTGTCTCTCTTGTTGACTCATGATGGGGAACTTTGCCCTTTGCATCAGTTGGCCTGGTCCAGCCAAGTATTCATATGGGGTCTGCCCCCTTACCTCTCAAGCTGGAGGTCTCTGGGCCAGTTAAAGTACAGAGCCTACTGAATGATCCCTATATTTACTAACTCGCTACTCTTTCTCCTTCTGTTCCAGTCAGATGCCATGACTTGAGCAGTAAAGCCAATTCAGAGATAAGCAGCTGGGGTGAGGAGCTGCGCAGCAATAAAGCCAGCTATGAGAGAAGGATTCATCCATCCCTCACTTGTACACCGCTGGGGTGCTTCAAAACACAGAAAGCCCTGAGTCCCCACTTCAAACTGGAACTCCTTTGGGCCTTGGCCCAGTTTTTATGAGGCATGGGGAATGATCTCATGGGGGATGAAGTCCAAATTCTCCAGTTACTGTGGGATGGAGCTCAGCTTCAGCAAAGAAGAAAAGGGCTGTGAGCAATTCTTCAGTTCATCTAGGAGGGCAGGCCCCTTTAGCTAAGATTTCTCTCTTAATTTCCAAACAGGAAAATACATTCTTTCTGTTTGTGTTTGAATGACAAGGCTGTAAGCAACTGGGGTTAGTACATAATGCACAAAACTAAGGCTATTTCCGCACTACACTGTTATAGTGCTATTATTCCACGTTCCACATTCAACATCCTATGGAATCCTGGGGTTTGCAATTTAGGGAGCGGCATTTAGAATTCTCAGCCAGAGAGCTCTTGGGCCTCAGTAAACTACAAATCTCAAAATTCCACAAGTTGTTGAAAGTGGAATAATAGCACTATAATGGTGTAGTACGGAAATGGCCTAAATGACATCAGCAGGGGGCATTGCTAAGTCTCAGGTTTTGGCCCTGAGAAACTCAAGGGCCTGGGACAATCCTGAACTGGCCACACTAAATTCCTCAAAAACATCTAGAAAGATGACCAGATATCATCATTTCTAGATACCAAAATGGTGGCTGTGATTCCTCTGGAATTCCAGAGGAGCAAAATAATCCATCAGTGAAATTTTCCAGGCTCCAAAACAAGCGCACCCCTGGTCTAAGTGAACTGGCAGTTCATCTTCAACCTCAGGCATGTGGTCTCCCCACAACATATGTGGAGACATCAGGGATTGAACCTGTAGCCTTCTAACAGGCAAGCAAGGCCATTTCCACTCTACACTGTTATCGTGCTATTATTCCACTTTCAACATCCCATGAAATCCTGGGATTTGCAGTTTAGGGAGGGGCCTTTAGCATTCTCAGCCAGAGAGCTCTTTGGCCTCAGTAAACTACAAACCCCATAATTCCACAGGAGATTGAAAGTGGAATAATAGCGTTATAACAGTGTAGTGCGGAAATGGCATAAATTTTCTGCCCATAAGCTACACTTCTGCTACTTATCACTGCCCATTTTAGACATGAAAGGAGTCCACTCACCTTTCATGTCTTGAGTCTGGCCCTTGTCATATAATTCAAGTCTTAAGCATAAAAAAAATTGGATCACGCATTCACCCCATCCAGTTTACACTATCTCTTATCACCCAAAGGGATGCAACTTTCTTGGGATAACTGTTATACAAACTTTGAGACAGGAAAAGACTATGCAAATTTGATAACATCCTGCCCAGTGTGAGCTGTCTGGTACATGAAAACAGGAGCCTTCTCTGGAAAATAACCCATCCATATCCCATAAATTGCAAAGTATTTGTATTCAGTGGGAGGCTGGAATCACGACATTCCAAACATTTATGGGAGTCTTCTTCTTGTGGAGAATATCTGGTAATTCAGAGCTTAAACCATGGTTTTCTCTCATCTGCAAACTCTTATGGCATTTAGGAAACTGATTTTTGAGGGAAAGCCGTTTGGTTGGTTGGTTGGTTTCCAGTGTATTAACCTGCCTTTCATCTTAAGAGTCCTGGGGCAGATTATAAATGTGCCAACAACATAAAAGGGCATAAAATCACCAGCTTATATAAAGCTGTAGCACTGTGGCCTCCTCTGCAATGTTTATTAAGGCTTGATTTTGAAATAAAACATTTCCCACACTCCAAGTATGGACAGGGCTCTGCTTTGTTCGGATTCTCAAACCTGGTATAAAGCTTGATTTTTGGCAAAAGCATCTGCCACACTCTGAGCATGTAAATAGATTCTTTCCTGTGTAGAGTCTCTGGTGTCTAGAATGCTGACATTTCAGAGAAAAACATGTCCCACACTGCCACCTTGAGCACCTTTCTTTGGGTGGAAATGTGGGATACAAATAAGTAAAACAGAGTTTTTCTTTTGTGTGGCGTCTTCAATGCTTGTCAAGAATTTCTCACATTCCAAGCATTTACGGAGATTTTTTTTGTGTTGACTCTACATTATACACAAAACTATGGCTTCCAAAGAAAATATTTGCTACACTCCAAGCATTCACAGGGTTCCCCTCATGTGTGGATTTGCTGGTATCTGCAAAGCTGGTATCTACAAAGCAGTAATTGCTGGAGGAATCATTTTCCACACACCAATCATCAGCTTGGTTCTTCTCCTCAGTGGACTCTCCAATGCCTATCAAGGCTTGATTCTGTGGAAACAAACTGCCCACACTCCAAGCATTTATTGGGTCTCTCTTCAGGTGGACTCTTTGGTGGGTCACAAGGCTTGATTTTTGGGAAAAACATTTGCCACACTCCAAGCACTGATAGGGTTTCTCTCCTGTGTGGACCCTCTGATGTACATGGAGGTATGATTTCATGAAAAAAGATTTCCCACATTCCAAACACTGATGTGGCTTTTCTCCTGTGTGGACTCTCTGATGTATATGAAGATATGATTTCTCACGGAAACATTTGCCACACTCCAAACACTGATGGGGTTTCTCTCCTGTGTGGACTGTCTGGTGTCGACGAAGCAGCGATTTCTTGGAAAAAGTCTTTCCACATTCCAAACATTTGCTGGGTTCCTCTCCTGTGTGGATCTTCCAATGTTCGTCAAGGCTAGATTTCAAAAGAAAAGATTTTCCGCACTCTAGGCACCTATGGGGTTTCTCTCCTGTGTGGCGTCTCTGATGTACACGAAGGTATGATTTATCCCGAAAACATTTGCCACATTCCAAGCATTTATGAGGTTTTTCTCCTGTGTGGAGTCTCTGGTGTATATGAAGGTAGGATTTCTCACGAAAACATTTGCCACATTCTGAGCATTTATGGCGTTTCTCTCCTGTGTGGACTCCCCGGTGTTTACGAAGCTGTGATGTATGAGAAAAACATTTGCCACACTCCAAGCATTTATGAGGTTTTTCTCCTGTGTGGATACTCTGGTGCACCTCAAGGTTCTGTTTCCGGGGAAAACATTTCCCACACTCTAAGCATACATGTGGTCTCTTTTTTGTGCTTCTTGTTTGGTAGCCCCCAAGGTCTGATTGCTGGGCAAACAGTGTCTCACCATCCAAGCCTTCATATGCTTTCTCTTCTACGTGCACTTTCTGATGTTTTTCAAGGTTTGATTTCTCTACAAAACATTTCCCACACTCTGTGCATTTGTACATCCTCACTCCGGCATGAACACTCTGGTGTGTTACAACAGCTGACTGGTGACCAAAACATTCCCCGCACTCCCAGCACTGATATATTTTCTTTCTTGTGTGGATTCTCTGGTGCTTGTGAAGGTTTGCTATCTGTGAAAAGTATTTCCCACACTCCAAGCACTTATGTGCCTTCTCTCCTGTGTGGACTTTCTGATGTCTGTTAAGATAGGGCTTCTTGAGAAAACATTTGCCACACTCCAAGCATTTGTAGGGCTTCTCTACAGCATGGACTCTCACATGTATACGAAGATGTGAATTTTGGGGAAAACATTTCCCACATTCTGCACATTTGTAGGGTCTTTCTCCTGTATGCGTTCGCTGGTGGATAGTAACATGTGACTTCTCAGAAAAACATTTCCCACATTCTAAGCATTTGTATGGTTTTTCTCCTGTGTGGACTTTTCGATGTCTCTGAAGGTGCTGCTTTTGGGAAAAGCATCGCCCACATTCCGTGCATTTGTAGGAGCTCTTCTGTGCATGGATCTTCTGGTGAATTGCAAGCTGTGATGGTAAAGCAAAACATTTTCCACATTCCATACATTTATGGGGTCTCTCTGTATTGTGAATTGCCTGATGCCTTAAAAGAATTGATTTCTCAGAAAAACGTTTTCCACACTTGAAGCATTCATAAGGTCTTTCTCCTGTGTGGATTCTCTGATGTCGCAGAAGTTTTGTTCTGTGGAGAAAACATTTCCCACACTCCAAGCACTTATGAGGCTTTTCTTTCTTATGAACTCTCTGATGGCACACGAGTGATGATTGCAGAGCAAAATGTTTCCCACACTCTAAGCATTTAAAGGGCTTGACTCCCACGTGAACTTTCCAGTGTACCTGAAGCTGTGAGTTTTTGGCAAAACATTTCCCACATTCCCAACATTCATATTGATTCTTCCCGGCATGGGCCTTTTGGTGGGTCAAAAGGCCAATTTGATCAGCAAATAACTCCCCACACTTTGAACACCGATAAGGCGTTTCTTCCCTGGGAGTGGTCTGATGGTTCACAAGTTCCAAACATTGACCAAGGTATTCTCCAACTTCTGAGATGTTCTGGGGCTTCTCTCTTGTATGGATTCTCTGATGTCTGGCAAGAGCCAATTTAAGGGCAAAGCACCGGCCACACTCTGGGCAAATGTGTGTTTTCCTGGGGTTCCCTATTGGTAGAAACACAGATAAAACAGGATTGGTTCTTAAATCTGACACAACAGGAACCCAGAACTTTATGACAGCCAGGCTAGAAGTTATACAAGACGTGGAATTCTTATTGTACCAGATCTCACTAACACATGGCCAGTACTATTTTATTCCAAGGTGGTAGCCATGTTAGTCTAGTTTGGGGAGGACAACTGTCAGGAGTTATGGGGCAGCACTGGCCCTCCAGGAGATCTTAATGGATCGAACTTTACATCATACCACTGCCCCCCCAAAAAAACCCCCAAAAACTTGCTCCTAAATGTTCCTAATGCCCTCTATAGTTTGGGAGACATTTTTACCACGGTTTTTCCTCCCCATCATTTTTTCCTTTTTCTTTCTTTTTGCCTTTCCTGGGCTGTTTAAGGCTCAAAAGAGTTTCAAAAAAACAAACAGGAAATCCCAGAATTCCACAGTATGTTGAAAGTGGAATAATAACACTATAACAGTGTAGGGCAGAAATAGCTCCAGTTAGGGCAGAAAAGCAAGATACAGTATAAAGCAATCAATCCATCAGGTTAAATTAACCAGCCTCAAAGTTTGATCCAGGAGCCTACAACCTCTATCTGTCAGGTTCCAGGTGAGATCCTGTAGCCAGGCACTGCAGCTGTCATTATTCTGATAAATCACATAGATAAATCATATAAATGACTTATATGTGGGTCCCCTTTTAGACGGACACCAGCCAACTATTCTCTTGTCCTTGCTCTCTCTCAAAAACTTCCCACCATGCAGCCTGAGGAGCAGGGGTTCTGTTGCTTACTGTTGGTGAGTGAAGGAGACTGGACAACCCTTATAGTCCCTTCAAACTTTATGGCCATTTCCACACTACACTGTTAGTGCTATTATTCCACTTTCACCATCCTATGGAGTCTTGGGGTTTGCAGTTTAGGGAGGGGCCTTTAAAATTCCCAGCCAGAGAGCTCTCTGGTCTCAGGAAACGACAAACCCCAGAATTCCACAGGATGTGGAAAGTGGAATAATAGCACTATAACGGTGTAGTGCGGAAATGGCCTATGATTCTATGAAGGTCAGGGAGAGGCAATTCAGATCATGAAGATCTGGCTGCTCTGGGCTCTTGGGGGAAGGAAAAGGTGAGCACACTGTATTTGAGGGTGCAGTCTCATGTCTTTCTCCTATCAAGCCTAGACCACTTGCTGAGACTTTGCAACATCCTGATCAATTTACCTGAGAGGCCATCTGAGCCTTGAAGGTGGGGCTTCCACAGGTCTTCCTCTTGCTCTGTCTGGGAGATGATTGCAGACTCCAAGACTGGTGATTTTCACATGGCAAAGAGGAGAGAACAAGGAAAAATCAGGAAGAATGCAGTCTAGTAGCACAAACTGCTTTGTCGTTGTTGTGTGCCTTCAAGCCATGTCTGACTTGTACCGACCCTAAGGCGACCCTATCACAGGGGCTTTCTGGGACTGAGAGTGTGTGGCCAAGGTCACCCAGTGGGTTTTGATGGTCGACCAGGGAATCGAACCCTGGTCTCTGGGGTTGTGGTCCACTGCTCCAACCACTACCCCACAGTGGCTCCCAACATACATTTACTGGAAGACAGTGGTAGTTGGTATCTTCTGTGTTAGTGTGGGTGCTGGATCCAATCTGGGATTTAGTCTGAACTTGAAAAGAGCTTGTCGCTGCTATGACACCACTTTATCACTGATAGGGGCGTGTTGTGGGGAAGTGGAAACTAAAGTAAAACTGAGGAAGGCTTGCTTGGGCTGGCCCGGGTTCAGACAAACCAGGCCTACTCTCTTTCTCCCTCACTGGAGAAGCAGCACCCCTTTTAATCTAATATATAAAAGTCAAAGTTTGTGAGTTTGTCTGTGTCACGCAGACGCAGACCTCATACGATTGGCTGACTGTGAAGATTTTATGGAATCCTAGAGTTGATAGTTCAGAGAGGGACCTTTAGAATACTCAACTGGAGAGCTCTTGGGCCTCAGGTCAGTTTTTATGGAGACGAGGCCCAGCAGCAAGAAGAAGGGCACTGTATTCCCTCAGAAACCAAACCTTTGCTATATTAACAACTTTGAATACAGATTGGATTGGGGAATATGGGGATAAGTTACAGGTACTGGAATAGGCCGGTTGCTGTGGAGATGAGGCCTAACAGCAAGAAGGAGGACAATGTATCCCCTCAGGAACCCAACCTCTGTATGTTAACAACTCTTGAATAGAGATCAGATTGGGGACTATGGGGAAAAGTTACAGATAATGAACAAGGCAGTTTGGGGAATTACAGACACAAGATATTAAATCTGTGTATTTCAACCACATCTAATTCCTAAGGTAAGGTAAAGTAATTCCTAAGGTATTTCTAACCAGTATTACCTGTGAGAAAATAAAATCCTGGGCAATGCCGGGAAAATACACTAGTATTATTAATACACCTTGGCTCACTCTCCACTCTTCTTCACACTCCTACTTTCCCTAAAACCCACAACCTTTGTGGATGAAGAGGCAAAGCTGATTAATGATTACTCCAAAAGGAATGGATAACCTGTGGTACCATGCTGTTGAATTTAAATTGAAGAAAACACTATATTGAGGCTGCTCTTATTAGAAAAATAGAATAAAATCTTTATTAAAAGAACTTACAAGGGAAAGGGTACTGAAGATTCGGAAGATTCAAACAAAATAATATAGGACTAATTATTTTCCTCAAGCACTTGAGTGTTTTCCCAACAGAGATTTCCCTCACACACCCCTTTGGCTGTCTCAGCTCAAAGGTCTGTTTTCCCCCTCAGGGTTCAACTCTCTGGCCCTTTCAGAGGTAGGCTGGTTACTTCTCTGCCCCACACCAGGCCTCTGAGAAGCTAACCTTCCTCCTAGAAAACCCCCTTGGTTAACTGGATGCCCTGACTTAAGAGTTTTCCCAATAACTCTCACTGAAGGAAGACCAATCTAACTCACACTCCCAGTATGTGTATGTATGTATGTGTGTGTGTGTATGCACACACCCAAACACACACACACACACACACATACATACATACATACATACATACATACATACATACTATCTGCTGCCGTCCCCCACTCAGCTCCTCCCTCTGGCCAGGCTGATTCTTCTCAGTCAGAGAGCCAATCAGATTAAATAGCCATGTTTAAATATTTGAAGGGATGCCATGTAGAGGAGGGAGTGGGTTTGTTTTCTGCTGCTCCAGAGACCAGGACAAGGAGCAATGGATTCAAGTTGCGGGAAAGGAGATTCCACTTGAACCTCAGGAAGAACTTCCTGACAGTCGGGGCTGTCCGGCAGTGGAATCTGCTGCCTCGGAGTGTAGTGGAGTCTCCTTCCTTGGAGGTTTTTAAGCAGAGGCTGGATGGCCATCTGTCGGGAGTGCTTTGAGGGTGTTCCTGCATGGCAGGGGGTTGGACTGGATGGCCCCTGGGGTCTCTTCCAACTCTACATTTCTATGATTCTATGATTCTAAATCACCCTCTGTTACTAGGCTGCGCTGCTAGCCGCGTCCCTTCAGACTTTGTCACAGAGCTGTCCAAAGGGAGAGGATTTAGCATCTTGGTTAACCCAGGCTAACCAATCTGGGTTTCAGTCTGAAAATTACAGGCATAACCTAAGGTTGTGAACCCTTTGTTGTTTATATTGTGTGCCTTCAAGTTTTTATAGGCCCTTTCCACACGGAGGTAATAAAATGGTGTAGCGCGACCTCTGACGGAGGTCATCTACACCTTAAAGTGGATTGGGGTGGACTACTTTAGCGTAGTTCCACACCCCAATCCGTGCTGGAGCGATCGGAAGTGGTGGCGCCGCATGCTTTTTAAAAACTACTTTTGAGTAGGTTTTTAAAAAGCATGGGGCGTGCAGCCGCGTGCAGCCCCGTCGCAGATTTGCAGGCACATGCAAGTGAGTGCCTGCAGACCTGCCGGGGTTGGCTTCTGGCTGGCGAGCTTCTCCGGTTGGTGGAGAGCCTCCGCCAGTCGTAAGCCGCCATTTTGGATGCCACAGGACGCTGAGGAGTGTGGAGCAGCGAACTCATGCTGCCCTGCGTGGCGACAGACTTACCTGGTTGCAGGTAAGCTCCGTTTCAGGACGTTTTACCCCGTTTCTTCCTCCACGTGTGGAAAGGGCCATAGAAACCCTAAGGCAAACCTATCACAGGGTTTTCTTAGCAAGATTTGTTCAGAGTGGGTTTGCCTTTGCCTTCCTCTGAGATCGAGAGAGAGCCATCCAGTGCATTTCCATGGCTAAGAAGGGACTTGACCCCAGAGTCATAGTCCAAGGCACCAGGGAGCCCTGGTGGCGCAGTGGTTAAATGCCAGTACTGCAAGCCACAAGGTTATGAGTTCGATCCTGCCGGGCTCCAAGGTTGACTCAGCCTTCCGTCCTTCCGTAGGTCGGCAAAATGAGTACCCAGCTTGTTGGGGGCATGTATAGAAAAATGTATCGAAATACATGCTATTTCTAAGTTGTTCGCCACCTCGATCCATATGGAGAGGCGGGATACAAATAAATAAATAAATAAATAAAAACCATGCTGGCCCCACCCCTTCAAACAGGATCAGCAGCTTGGAGAGCTCAATTAAAGTTAAGTCTAGAACCCAAAGGGGATTCACCATCCCACTGACACGACACTATGACTGCTTCCACCTGGGCCTGGCCTGCTGCCACCCCTGCTGCTGTCTTCCTTAGCCCGATGTGGGGGTGGTGGCAGCCCACCCAGGCCTGACCTGCTGCCATCTCTGCCAGGATCATTCTCGCTCGGTCTGGGAGGGATGGCAGCAGCAGCAGCAGCCGCCTTTCAACCTGGGCCTGGCTTGCCGCCATCATTGCTGCCCTCGCCAGGGTCTTCCTCAGTCCAAGGCAGCGGCAGCAGCGGCGGGAGAAGCAGCACCTAAGGGTGCAACTTCCACGCTTGCCCTAGGCACTGATGCACCTAGATACACCACCGCTTTAAACTCGCACAGTCCATCACCCAAATGTAGAAAAAAATCTCTTTACCTACAGAGGCCACATTCCTGTAATTCTCCAACATGACTTCCCTATAGAAGATTCTTTGGTCTTGATCCAGGAGGGCCCATTCAGCTTTGGTGAAATATACAGCGACATCTTCAAAATATACTGGCTTCAGCTAAGACAACAAGCCCTCAGTCAGTGTCCAGTCCCACAGAAACCCACTCAGGTAGCAAAGCCACAGGTGTGAAATTAAAGTCTGCCTTCCCTGCTGGGAATATTCTCTGTACCTACTTAAGTGGATTGTTGTGTACCGTTAACCCCCACAAGACCCTTGCAAAAGTGGGAAAAATGCAAATAAAAATAAACATCACAAATGCTACTTTTTAAAAACCTCAGAACATTTCTCTAGGAATCTCTAGGTCCTCCAGCATGATTCTATGGCCAATTCCCACCACAGAGTTTCCGCACTAGACTGTTATAGCGCTATGATTCCACTTTCAACATCCTATGGAATCCTGGGGTTTGCAGTTTTGGGAGGGGCCACCCAGCCCCTCCCTAAACTGCAAACCCCAGGATTCCATAGGATGTTGAAAGTGGAATCATAGCGCTATAACAGTCTAGTGCGGAAATGGCCATAGAGTCATGCTGGAGGACCTAGCAACGCCTAGAGAAGTGTTCTCTCCAGAAATCTCTAGGTCCAACATGACTCTATGGTCCGCTTCTGGTGGAAGTAGAACATAGAATCGTGCTAGAGATTCCTGGAGACTCCTAGGGAGAACATATTTTTTCTGTGGCAGGGGCAAATATTTTTTTAAAAAATAAATTCAATAAATGCAATAAAATAACCCACTGCAAAATAATCATCCATATATTTTCCAAAAAACCTCTTAATTACAAAATCACAGATGTCAAACATCAAATACTAGGCATGCACACTTTCAAGGCAGCATCTAGTTGGATCAGAAATAGAAAAGTTAGCTTTCGGATTAAATCTCTCATAATCCTTAGATTCTGGGACTTATAGACCCAAAGTCTAATTTTTTCAAAGTTCTGAGCTAGATGAGCCAATGGTGTGACTCAGTCCTTTGCTGACATAGGATAAGGTGTATGTGCAACTTGCAGGGGTCAAGGATGAGAGACATTTGGACTGTACCTCCCATCACCCCTCACCTCTGGTTTGATTGATGAGAACTGAAGTCCAGCCACATCTGGAGAGCTATACTTTTACCATCTTCAGTGCAGATGATCATGGGGCCAGATTCCCTCCTCAGGTGGGATGTTCGATGATGTTAATTTTAAAAAATTCATTTAGAGAATTTCAGAGGGAATCTTACCGGAACAATTAGTAGTGGTTGATGAGCTTCCATGTCAAGGGGTGGCAAATCCATAATGGGTTTTAGTCTAAACCTTAAATGATACATCCATAAGATTGAGCTTTGTTTGGGGATGGGAGTCCTGCACCCTGGTTTGCTCCTTGAAAGTTCAGACTAAAACAAGGAGCAACCTCACTGCCTCATTAACCCAGAAGCCCCCAGCTGCTTTGGCATTTCATCAGGCTACTCTCAGAAATTAGTCTTTGTCTCAGAAATCTCATACCTGAGCAGGATCCACTGCATTCATCTGCCTGCTTGGATGAAGAGGAGGCAATCTCGATTGGACCATTGGCATCATCATTCCCCTCTCTGTGTGCACAGAAAGGGCAAAGCAAGTTCAGGAGGTCACATTTCAACATTGCACCACACATTCTGTCCCAAAAGTGGAGAGGCTGAAAATCTTATGCAGTGAAAGATCCACAGCAAGAGCAGGCTGGAAACAGGGAACAGAAGTGGCTGGTAGCCTCCATGTTAGGGAAGATCTGCACTGGGTTTTAGCTTGGATGAGTGGGGATAGTTAATAGCACCCAACTATGAATCAGCAGTGTGATGCAGCAGCTAAAAAAGCCAATGCAGTTCTGGGCTGCATCAATGGGAGTACAACATCTAGGTAAAGGGAAGTGACGGTACCACTCTATTCTGCTTTGGTCAGACCCCACCTGGAATACCATATCCAGTTCTGGGCACCATAATTCAAGAAGGATATTGACAAGCTGGAACATGTCCAGAAGAGGGCAACCAAAATGGTAGAAGGCCTGGACGCCATGCCCTATGAGGAACGGCTTGGGGAGCTAGGTATGTTTAGCCTGGAGAACAGAAGGTTAAGATGTTTAGATGGAATCTAGCTATGTTTAAATATTTGAAGGGATATCATATGGAGGATGGAACAAGCCTGTTTTCTGCTGCTCCAGAGAGTAGGACATGGAATAATGGCTTCAAACTTCAAGAAAAGAGATTACATCTAAACATGAGGAAGAAGTTGCTGATGGTAAGATCAGCTTGACAGTGGAATAAGCTGCCTTGGAGTGTGATGGAGTCACCTTCTTTGGAGGTTTTTAAACAGAGGCTGAATAGCCATCTGTTGGGAATGCTTTGATGTGTGTTCCTGCATGGCAGAATGGGTTTGGACTCAGTGGCCCTTGTGATGTCTTCCGACTACGATTCTATGATTCTATGATTCTATGATTAATTTATATCCTGCCTGTCTCCCAGTAATACGATTCAAGGTGGTTAACCACATAATTAAAACAATAGAAAATAAAAACAATACAAAACATTTGTAAAAGTTTAAATATAAGATTTAAAAAACAAACAATTTATGAATTTAAAAACATTACACATTAAAAATATTAAAATGTATTAAAAGTCATTGCATGCCTTCAAGTCATTTCTGACTTATCATGACTCTAAGGCAACGCTATCATGGGGTTTTCTGGGGCTGAGAGTGTGTGATGCGTCCAAGGTCTCCCAGTGGGTTTCCATGACTGAGTGGGGAACTGAACCTGGATCTCCAGGGTCGCAGTCCAATGCACAAACCACTATGCCATGCTGGCTCTCTATGATCTTGGAGACCTGGGTTCGATTCTCCGCTCAGCCATGGAAAGCCACTGGGTGACCTTGGATGCATCACACACTCTCAGCCCCATGTTGGGTTCACCTTAGGTTTGCCATAAGTCAGAAATGACTTGAAGGCATACAACAACAACTACTGCAGGGTCATAGTCAACACTCAAACCACTATACCACACAGGCTCTCAAAAGAGTATATACAAACCATAAAAGCACAATTGCATAGCATTAAAAGCCCAACCCTAGTCGGCTTGTAAAAACTTGATGGCACAAAAATATTTTGGCCCGCTGACGGAAGGAAAGCAAGAATGGGGCCATCCTGGCCTCTCTACGGAGCGAGTTCTACATTCTAGGAGCAGCCACCAAGAAGGTCCTCTCTCTTGTTCCCACCAAATAAGTCTGAGAGGGTGATGGAATAGAGAGAAGGGTTCAACACCTTTGACAGCATCTCTAAAGTTCAGACTAAAATCCAGAGTGGTGCAACTCCCTATCTCAGTGATATGAGAAAGTCTTGTTGCAACTCCCTGGGAATATATAAACTGTCCTGGGAAGGATCTACAGAGCTCAGGGGTTCTTTCACACTATACAATTATAGCACTCTGGTGCTATTTTATCTGCCATGGCTGGGCCCTGTGGAATCCTGGGATCTGTAGTTTGGCAAGGCACTAGAAGAGGTCTCTGGCTGAGAATGCTAAATATCCCTCCCTAAACTGCCAATTCTTGTTGGAATTGACAAGACTTATAACTTTAGTCATTATGGGGTTAATTGGTCTCTTGGAGTTATAGAGGACCTTTACCTGCTACTGTTATTAGAAGCAGCTGTCAAGGCTCTATAAGAATAGCATTCTCTTGGTGAACATTCACTTCCTGATCTGCTGTTGCTGCAGTTTGTATCATATCCTGCTTCATTGTGGTATTGAATTATATTTTGATATAATTTGTATTTTAACTTGCTCATGTTCTCCTTTAACCTTTTGTACATTATGAACCCATATGCTATGTTTATCTTTTAACTAGAATATATAAACGATTATTTCTCTTTCCCTATTTTGTCTTCTGAATTTCCTTTTTTATTTAAAACAATTCTGGGGTTCCACAGAGTGTTGCCACAGCAATTAAAATCCACCAATGGCATTTGAATTCTGTAGTATGAAGGGCTCCTCAGTAGCTGAGCATGCATTTGAAAGCAGAATGGTTCTTTCTTGAAATCTATCCCCCAAGAAAAGGACCACAGGTACCAGAATTGGGAGTGAAGAAGGTTCAAAGCTTGGTGCACCAACTCAGGCCATTTCTGCACTACACCCTTATAGCGTGATTATTCCACTTTCAACATCCTATGGATTTGCAGTTTAGGGATAGGCCAGCCTGCCCCTCACTAAACTACAAACCCCAGGATTCCACAAGATGTTGAATGTGGAATAATCGCACTATAAGAGTGTAGTGCGGAAATGGCCTCAGTTATTGCTTTGGCTGGTGCTCTGGTCTCTCTCCCCATCACTTTAGGTGGCATCCTTTGGGTTTCCAAGCAGTTTTTCAACTAGACATTGGTCTTGCTTTGCTTCAAGCAAGGTGGCTACGTCACTGAAAAGGAATAATTCGGTGGTTTTGGCAGTGAGGATCTATCTATCTATCTATCTATCTATCTATCTATCTATCTATCTATCTCTATCTTTTTCCATCCTGCCTTTCTCCCCATACAGGACTCAAAGTGGCTTATAAGATAGGCTAAAGCAAAATACAGCTTAAATGAGAGACAAATGTTTCTTCGGTCTCTCCATTCCCCTTCCTCTCAGCCTGACCTACCTAACAGGGTTGCTGTGGGGATAAGGGGAGAAGGCAGAGAAGAGCCATCTATGCCACCTCGAAGTTACTGGTAAAAAGGTATGAATAGAACTATTAAATGAAAATGATTTATATGATTCTTCGAGGACTCCTAGCTCCCCACCCCATGAATAAAGAAAAGAGTGTCTGCTTACCCAAAGAGATCACATTCCCGTAATTCTCCATCATGACCTCTCTGTAGAAGGCTCTTTGATAGGGATCCAGGAGGGTCCACTCCGCCTTGGAGAAGCAGACGGCCACATCTTCGAAGGATACCATCTGCTAAAAGAACAAATGGCCCTCAGCAAACTTTCCTTTCATCTCAGCGGCCAAGCAAAAGGCAGTAAACTAAACTCTGCCCTCCTTACTGGGTACCTTCTCTCCATATTCGCCCTTAGTATCAAGCCAAAGAAATAACAGGGCAGCTAAGTTTGCTTTTTCCCTATAGAGAACATGTCCTATGTCTAACTAGGTAAGGATTCCCAGGTTTCAGGGCCTGGCCCCAATTCTTTGGTTCTCAGAGCAAGGGGTAGGGGGGAAGAATCTCAGAATGAGAGCACCATCTTGAAAATAATTGCTGTACAGATTTTCCTTGTTTGTTAGATCTAGTATTTTTTAAATCAAACGGTATACTGTTGGGTCTCTGGTTCTGGCACTGAAATGACCTGCGATCATCCTCCTGCAGGCCTATCCAGACGATTTTTAAATTATGAACTTAATTTTTTTTTATAATAAATTTTTATTAAAAAATTTCCACCATTATAAAATTTATCTCCTTTTAACAGTAATCTTTCCTACAACGATACAATCAACATTCTTCCCTGCAACCCTTGATTCCATTTTTTTTGCATTTTCCCCAAATTTTAACCACTTTCCCATTTGTTAGTTATATCTTCTTTTTATATAATCTTCTTTTCTTATCCTCTATGCCCATACTAATTTTAACAGTTAGAAAAAAAGAATACGAAGATACTTCTATATTTAATAACAGCAGCTAGGTTATGTTGTGCCCGGCACTAGAAAAAAAAAGCTGGCCTAACTATAGAAGAATGGAAAAATTAAAGTCATGGACATGAAGGGAATAGAAAAACTCTCTAGTTTGTTAAAAGAAAATTCTGCTCAACAATTTGGTAGAGCATGGCAAGCAGGAACAGACTGGATTAAATGTAAATAGAGATAAAGATTATTAGAGATAATAGAACAAAGTGAGAGATGGTTTTGGTTAAAATTGCAATTAATAGATGTTTATTTTGACATATGCGCAACACTGGAAAGAAAAGAAGTATATTGCTATAGAAGAATGGAAGTTAAAAGTCCTGGATATGATAGAGATGGAAAAATTAACATTTTCTTTGAAGAATAAATCTATCCAGAACTTTGAGAAAGAATGGAAAAGAGTATTGGATTGGGTAAGGATATAAATGTATAAGAAATCAAAGAAGAAATAATGTAATTGTTCTTCTCTCTGTAAGAGGGAAATTACATTTGTATGGAATGGAAATAAGCAATTTCAACTGGAAGATTTAAGCATGGAAGTGTGTGGGGGGGTTATTTTTGAGATTAAAAATTACTACAACAATAAAAAATAGATGTTTATTTCTTTTAACTGTTAACATTAGGAGCTTAAATTTATGAGTAGTTTTTATTATGTATTGGCTTTATATGGTCTTTTAACTGATACGTTTTTTACCTTGTGTTATATACTCAATCTATTGTTGTATTTCAATCAGTTGTTGTGTCAGAATCTGGAAGGCCATCTGTCGGGAATGCTTTGATGGTGGATTCCTGCATGGCAAAGTGGGGTTGGACTCAATGGGCCTTGCGGTATCTTCCAATTCTATGATTTCAAAGCCCTGGCACCAGGATGACTTGAAAGGAAGCTAGCTGAGTAAATCCATAGACACCCCAACCCCACCCCCAGAGAGTGTTTGCAAGTTGCAGTAATAAATTAATTAAAATTCGGAAACTGTAGGAAGTTGGTAAAGATTCAGTTCAAACCTGAACCTTTTTATTTATTGTGTCTAACTGATGACCCGACAGATAAGAAGTTGGGAAGAATCTTTCACTATGTGATCACAGCAGCAAGAATGCTGTATGCGCAAAAATGGAAAAGTGTGGTTATTCCTTCGCAAAAATACTGGTAGTTGAAGATGCTGGGTGTGGCAGAAATCGATAAATTAAATATTTTAGTTAAGGAAGGATCTTTGGTTAAATTTAAAAATGATTGGGATAAACTGATTGTATATCTACGAGGCTGGTGGGGAGAAAATCAATTATTGGTTTTGAGGATTAAGTTTACAGTTATTAAGCACCTGACAGTACTGTGATGATTTTAGACACTCAAGAAGAAACATACTTTGTAGGTTATCTCAGAACCAAACGTTGGTGACTTAGAAGTCATTTATAAGTATTTTTGGCCCCTTTTTAGTTTAGTTTTAATTTAGTCTGAGTACTTCAGAATAGACAAGTCACTATTAGATTAGAAGGTAGAGCTAGCCTGTCTGTTTCTTTACTGTATGTCTTTGTAATCCTTTGTATGGTGTTTTATATACTAAATACATGCTAATAAAAACATTTTTTAAAAAAGGAAATTGTAGGAAGCTGGTGCTCTGCTAAGGCCATTTCTGCCCTACATTGTAATAGTGCTATTATTCCACTTTCAACCTCCTATGGAATCCTGGGGTTTGCAGTTTAAAGAGGGGCCTTTAGAATTCTCAGCCAGAGAGCTCTTTGGCCTCAGGAAACTACAGACCCCAGAATTCCACAGGATGTTGGATGTGGAATAATAGCACTATAACAGTGTAGTGTGGAAATGGCCTTAGTGAACCAGCACTTTGCATGCATCTCTCTCCTCTTGCCTTGAACTGAGCATACCAAAGTTGGAGAA
>CAOLHI010004877.1:0-95156 GCA_948474755.1 Ctenosaura bakeri | reverse complement strand
AGCTAAGTTTATGCCACAAGAAGCGGAGGGTGTTTGCATGTTATATAACTTCCACGCATATATGTTTATTTGTGTGTTACACAAGCATGAGCATGCATGCATCCAGGCCTAGATAGAGATCAGAGGAGAATCATGTGCTTCTCCTGGTGTTTATGCCCTGCAGCTTCCACATTCCTCAGCATGGGCTGCTCTGGCCAGGGGATGATGGGACTTGCGGTCCAACAACCCCTGCGGGGCCGCACGATTCCAAACCAGGCAAATATAAAGGAGTGTGTGCAAAGCGGTTACAAGGGCTGAAAAATAGTATTGTGACTGTCGGACTGTGCAGGAAAAGCCCACTAAATTTCGTTAAATAAGTTGTCTTTGTGGTCGCTTGTGTACTTTTTTCTTCTTCTTTATATTTCATTTTATTAAAATTTCACAGGAATAAAACAACATTTTCTTACTGTTAATTCAAATGCAATATTTCTACTTTTTGACTCGTTTAAATTAATTTCTCCCTGTGTGCTAATTGCCATGGCTGGCTTGGCCACTCGTATAGCCACAAATCCATCCCTAATCTTTCGTATCCAAACTACTAAAGAGGCTTTTACTTCCCTCTGTTCCCAAAATGAGACAATAGAAAGTACGTTCAGGGCCGTACGGTAACTTCTAGAGCCGCCGCTGTTGCCTACCAGCCGCTTATCTGTCACAGCAGCCGGAAACTGCAGAAAGGCATCTTGGAGACACATTAACATGCAAGCCGGATCCTGCTGGGAAAAAGATGTCCTCGTCTTTAATGTATTCAGAGACTGAGCTGTTTGGACTTTTAAAAAGTTTTCACTGTGTTGGAAAACACGCTCTGGCTCTTATATTTATTCTTCTCTTATCTACGCTGCCTCGGTGGGGAGGTTTTTTTTTTTTAATGTTCTTTCCAGAAGCAGAATGAACAAAGCGGAGGGACGGACCGCACCCCCCCTCCCCAAAATATGCATCATCTTCTTTTATATATGCGGACGGCGATTAGAATAATATTTGAGAGGCATTGAAAATGAGTCATGAGAACCTTAACAAAACAGGGCGGCTGAAGAAGGTTTCGTGACTTATTTGGACTGGCCAAGTCGGCCGCATACCAGGACAAACAAAGGAAAATAACCTGAATATGAATTACCCAAAAGCCTATGCCATTGGCAGACCGGTTATACAATGTGTAACAGAATCTGATTTGGTGGAGCGTCTTGGTTTTCCTGCTGAGGAATTCATGAATTTGTAGCAGAACTTTATCCCTGTTTACATGGGAGTGAAGTCCCAGGGTCTCCAAGAGATCTCATTGCATGTAGGATTTATATAAGATTGCTGCGGTTATCTTGCTGGTGTTATTGTTGTTCTCAAGTGCTTTCAAGTTGACTCCAACTTATGGTGAACCTTTTCTTGGCAAGATTTTGTCCGGAGCTGTGACCTTCCTCTGAGGTGGGACAGCGTGATGTGCCCAAGGGCCGAGTCCTAGTCCTAGGCCATTTCCACACGAGGTCACTGTCCTGCGATGGGGTTGCATTGCTGACAGTCCACAAGTCATGCTTTCACACAACATCATTGTGGTCCCACTACCAACGCATCCCCACCTGTTGCGATTGTGGGATGTTCAATGAATGGGAAAAGTCCAGTAATAGCCCCCAATTGCACAATGCTCCTGTTGCCAGCTGCCATGTGGAAAGGGAGGAAGTCCCATCTAGGGCACTTGCTTCCCCACTGCAGCATGGGAAGTGGCCGGTTGCACTGCAGTAGGGAGGCGCATGGCACTTGTGCTACCCTTGCACAAGCAACTAGCCAGGTTCGGAGAGGAGCATTCACGGCACTGAATGGCAGTGGCACTGCCAGGGTTGCAACAGGACGACAACAGAGATGGGCAAGGTGCAGAAATGGCCCTAGGTCATCACTCAAACCACTACACCACAGTGGGTTTAAAAAAAAGAATAGAAATGTCATTTGTCTTCAAGAACCACTGTGGTGTAACGGTTTGAACATTGGACTAGGAATCTAAGAGACCAGAGTGTGAATCCCACCAAGTGACCTTGGGCAAGTCACAGTCTTTCAGCCTCAGAGGAAGGCAAAGGCAACCCCCTTCTGCAGAAATCTTGCCAAAAGAATCCGGTGACAGGTTCGCCTTAGGGTTCCCGTAACTCAGAAATGACTTGAAGACACACAAGAGCAACAACTTCAAGAGCAGCTTCAGCTTAAGGCAACTCTTATCTTTCTTTGGCAGACTTCCCATTCATCCAACATATTCCTGAGGCACTGAAGAAATGCACAATGGTGGCACAATCAGCTAGCCAGCTTCAGATGATGACTGCAGAGAAGGACGTTGGATGGGCAAGGATCGGTTCTGGAAGCCAACTGGACCTGGATCACGTCAGATCAGGCACAGGTACCTGCATGTTACCTCCTCCTTTATAGATAGTTGGAGCAACAGCCTTCTGAGCATGTGCAAAGCACCCTTCTCTTACCAATGTCAACGCCGCCTGCTTTTGTGCTCCTGGGTTCAGCAGGTGCATGCTTCTCGGTAGCATAAGAGCCTGGAGCAATGAGGGGAGCGTCACTGCAGTGGTGGGCCATGGTTTCTATGGAAGTTGTACGGAGAAGCTGCTCTGGAGTTTAATTTGAACTTTAAAAAACGCTATACAAAGTGCTGAACCTATTTGGGGGCGGGTATAGGGTTCAGAAACTTGGATTATTATTTTTTTATTGTTATTAACTGCTGTCGGGTCAGCTTCTGTTTACGGCACCCTATGAATGAAAGACTTTAAGGCCATTTCTGCATTATACTGTTATAGTGCTATTATTTCACTTTCCACCTCCTAAGGCACCCTGGGGTTTGCAGTTTAGGGATGGGCATCGAGATTTCTCAGCCAGAGAGCCCTTTGGCCTCAAAGAATTCCACAGAATGTTGAAAAGGGAATAATAGCACTATAACAGTGTAGTGTGGAAGTAAGAGAGACAATCATCGACAGTCCTGCTTAGGTCTCGCAGAATAAGTATAACCGTGACTTCTTTGACTGAGTTCATCCATCTACAACGTGGTCTTCCTCTTTTCTTGCTGCCTTCCACCTTGCCAAGCATTATTTCTTTTCCAAGGAATCACATCATCTCGTGACACATCCCAAGTATGACAGTTACCTTGGCGTCCATGGAGAGTTCAGGCTTGATTTGCTCTCGGATCCAGTGCAGGACATCCGTAGAACTCACCCTTAGCACCACGTTTCAAATGAGTGGATTCTCTCCCTGCCAGCTTTCTTCACTGTCCAGCTTTCACAGCCATATGTAGAAATTAGAACTGTGACATGCATGACCCTAGCCCTTATAAAGTTCAGACTAAAAACCAGAGTAGATGCAGGAGGTGCCTGCCACCACTGCATCGCTGTCGTGGCCTCTCTTTGTAGGCCCATGCCACCAAGATATGTTGTGGGTCTCTGTGGCTGGTCTATATGGGTCTCTGGCCCAATGCAGCTCATGATGGATTCTGAGAGCTGTTGACCAGTCAGTGGTACTTTCCCAAATTCTTAAATGGACTGCAGCTTCTGTCATCCCCAGCCAGTGCTCTGTAATAAAAACCCACTGGGGAAGCACACTTTGTGGGGGAAGGCTGGGAGACTAGGAGGCAGGTGGCCGTCCGAAGATAGCCCTCCCCAGTAGACATTGACTACTCCGCATTGACTACTCCGCTCACCTAGCCTGGCCAGTTGGAGGATTCTGGGAGCTGTAGTCTCACAGTAAGGTTGTGAAAGCTGGCAGCTGGCCTTCAGCCTTCAGAGCCATGAGTGAATGTGACAGTAATTGCATCAAAGCAATTAGCATGAATTTTAAAAAATGTAAATAGGCTCAGCAGGGAGCAAACTGGCAACGCAGGGCAGCTGAGCAGCACAGGATTAGCGCGTGCAGAGTTTATTCATAGGAGGGGCAGGTTCGGGAACCAGGGTGGAGTTTGGACAATTAAACTCTCCTCTTAGGATCAGGATGGTGCTCAGGTCCTCCCCCCTCCAACAAAAACAACGGTTATCTACATGTTTAATGTGCCCCTTAATTGCACCCCTCCACTCAACGCCAAATCTGGTTCAGCCGTTAAACGCTCGACACGGAGGCCTCCAGAAGCGTTGTTCGGACGCTGGGGATGCAAGATGATTTTCAAATGTATTCATTGCTTTCCCACCCGATATGTAAAAAAAGGCAGTCAACCCTGTCACAATAATGACACAGTATTAAAACCAGCTCAGTTGCAACCCTGTTTTTTAAAAAACGATGCTGCATTTGTTTCGATTTGTAAGCCACCTTGGATCCCAGTTTTGGGTGGTATGGTAGCAGCTAGGAGGAGAAAGAGGAATAGATAGTAGATAATAATAAGTAGATGTGCTGAAATAAATGGGCCTTACTTTTCAGCAAGTTGTATTCGGAGTTTCTGTTGCATTCAGAACTGGGCAAAATGGCAATTTTGGACTGTATGTGTTGTGTTATAGGTGTTGAGAGTCTGTGTTGTGTTAAAGCACGTGTTGGATTCAGAGCTGGGGAAAATCTCGTATTCAGCAAGCGTGTGCTGTATTTGGAGTTTGTGTTGAACTGGGCAAAATGACAATTTTTTAAAGATTTTATTTAAATTTTTATTGGAGAAAAAACAAAACAAAGCAAATACAAAAGGTATTACAACACCCACACAGGAAACATAAAAAAGAAAAATAACAAAAAGAAAAGAAAAAGGAGAGAGAAGAAGAGAAATACAAACGCAAGTAGACTTTCTCTTTACACCTCATTGGAGTTATTGTCTCTCTGTTATTAATTCAGTCCTGATAATCCTTAAATTCTATTAATTCTCTTGCCTCTGCTTTGAGGTTTTCATAGAATCATAGAATCATAGAATCATAGAAATGTAGAGTTGGAAGAGACCCCAGGGGCCATCCAGTCCAACCCCCTGCCATGCAGGAACACCCATCAAAGCAATCCCGACAGATGACCGTCAAGCCTCTGCTTAAAAACCTCCAAGGAAGGAGACTCCACTACACTCCGAGGCAGCACTTTCCACTGCCGGACAGCTTTGGCCATCAGGAAGTTCTTCCTGAGGTTCAGGTGGAATCTCCTTTCCTGCAGCTTGAATCCATTGCTCCTCGTCCTGTTCTCTGGAGCAGCAGAAAACAAGCCCTCTCCCTCCTCTACGTGGCATCCCTTCAAATATTTAAACATGGCTATCATGTCCCCTCTTAACCTCCTCTTCTGCAGACTAAACATACCCAGCTCTCTCAGTCTATCCTCACAGGGCTTCATGGCTTCCAGGCCTCTCACCATCCTTATGTTAAAAAAGGAAAAGGAAAAAAAGAGTATAAAATTAAGTACCCAATATTTTAGACCTGTTAATCTAACTAAGTAATCTTATTTAGTACCTTCATTCTAACGAAGTGCCATTTCAGTTTGAGGATGTTTTTTAACAGGTAGCCACTCTTCCAGTACCTTGTCTGTCTTCTCTTTAATATGTAATGAAAGTATATCTATCTCCATTGTGTAAAAAAAAAAATTAATAACCCTATTTCTAATTTCTGGACCCTTTTGGACTATCTGCGTTGTGTTCAGATCTTGGCATGCATTCTGCAAGAAGGAGAGGTTCACACTCTCAGTTCCCAGGAAAGGATTTCAATTTTTCCGGGGATGTTAAACGGGTTTTTCAACCTCTCCAAGCTGATTTGTCACCTACCCACGAGTTGGCCTGGGCAGGAGAACAGCTTTTATCTCTCAGCCTGACCTACCTCAGAGCATGGTTGAAAAGGTAAAGAACGCGTCACCCTGGCCTTGAGCCCCAAAAGAGCCAATGGAAATATAATCCAAATCGAAGAGATTTGGAGTCTCAGCAGTGCATGGCAGAATGGGGTTGGACCTCGGAGTTTCTTCCAAATCTGAACTTCTTCGATTCTATATAGATAAAAAAGAAAATTAACCTCTGCTGCTCCTGAGACTAGAAGAGGAACCAACAGAATCAAATTACAAGAAAAGAGACTCCACCTAAAAATTAAGAGGAACTTCTTTACTGTAAGAGTTATTCCGCAGTGGCATAGATTGCCTTGAAAGGTAACAGATTCTCCTTTTTTTGGAGTCTTTAAACAAAGGTTGGATGGGCATCATTCAGGAGAGCTGTACCTGTGTATTCTTGCATGGCAGGGGTTTGGACAAGATGGCCCTGGTTGTCTCTCCCAACTCTAAGGTTTTATGATTCCATCAGCACACATGTTCCCATGTTGTTGGGGTCTCTGAATCCACTCTGGGTTTTAGTGTGAACATTGGTCTGGAGCCCCAAAAGAAGCAATGGAAATGTAGCAAACCAATGGGCTACTACAATGACCCTCACTGGCTATCTGGAAAGAGGAGAGATTGGGTTCAGCACCTTGGGGAGCTCCCACTAAAACCCGAAAGGGACTCACAGCCCCTCTGACAAGGGTTTTAGTGTGACTTTTAAAAACGCAACGCTTCTCCACTAGAGAAGTTCTTTGTTACTGGATGACAATGCTGGTTGAGGGATTCTGGGACCAATAGGTATATCTTTTGTATGCTTTGATAAGTCCATGAAAGAGTGCTGAATCGCATCTTTTAGGGCAGGGTGATTGGATCAGATGGCTTCAGGCTGCAGATTGTGGGCACCACCACACATAGCAAGCAGAACTCAGCTGCAGAAAGCGCAGCCCCCTTGGAAAATTTTGCACAAAGCCCCTGGGGAAAATGAACAAGATGTGTGCAAGAGACTTGCCCTGGAGCACTGCCGGATAAACAGATGCCCAGGTTACCGAAAGGGGAGATTATGCCGATGGAATGCTTCTCGGCAGGCACCTAAATTTTTCTGTTCCAGCTCTTCCTCCCCTAAATCTCAGGTGGCCAACTCTTTTGCCCAGACAGTTCCAAGTTGGCCCATTTTCAGGACTTGTGGACACTGACTCGGCAGCTAGCGTTATGTATCAGTTTCATGAACTCCCAGGTATTACCAATTGGAATTTTTGACTGTTAGTGATTCAGATTTTATCAAAACTCCTAGGAATCAGAGAGGGATCACTGGATAATGTAACAATGGATAATATGGTAATGTTCCAAGCAGTAATCAATTATTATTATTATTATTAATCATACAATAATAACAATAATACCCTGTAGGATTCATACGGTACAACAGATTAGCAAAGGTTAAAAATAAACACAGCTTTAAAAAAGCAGGAGGGGTTGTACATTTTTCATCCGTGTTTCACACTTTGGGACTTTTTCATGAAATATCTGTTTTATTTTGTAGAGGAGGAAAAAAAGCAAGATTTTTGAACAGAAAATATTGCATTTTATGCAAGAGAAGGTTCACATCTCCACTCAGCCATGGAAACCCACAGGATGACCTTGGGCAACCCATATTTTCTCAGCCTCAGAGGAAGATAAACACCACTTACCTCCGAAAAAATCTTGCCAAAAACCCCATCATACATTTACCTTAGGGTCATCGTAAGTCGGAAATGACTTGAAGTCACACAACACACACACACACACACACACACACACACACACACATGGGCCCTGCCATTCAGAATAAGCGCATTTCCCTGGACCAAGAAGTTGTTTTTGGGGCAAAGAACAAGGGATTTTTTGCTCAAATGAATTTTCTTTCTAAAAAGTCCCAAATTATGAAAAATCTTAAGGTAGTTCCTTTTTCCGAACAAGGTTTCTGGATGTGCCAGAACATCCTTTGTTATTGAGCTGATAAAAATTTTGAATATTTTTTTTTTACATGAATTTCAGACCCTGAGATGCTAGGCTAGAAACCTGACAATATTCCCCCCATCCTTGAGGGCTGTGGGCTGATCTGCTTTGGGGGATTCATTAATAGCTCAAAAACATAAGGAATGGCTTTTTATTAAAAGTCAAACCATTGTTCCATCTTAGGTAGGATTGTCAACCTTTACCTGCCGCTCTCTCCATCTTATCCTTGCAGTAACCCTGAAAGATGGAAGGGAGTAGCGGGGAGGAATATAGCAGCACCTTTAAGATTTATTTTAGCATGAGCTTTGATAGTAAAATACTAAAATACTGAGTACCCAGCTTGTTGGGGGCATGTATAGAAATGTATTGAAATACATGCTATTTGTAAGTTGTTCGCCGCCTCGATCCATATGGAGAGGCGGGATACAAATAAATAAATAATAAATAAATAAATAAATAAATAAATAAATAAAATAAAAACCAGTTCGCCTTAAAAGTGCTGCTACATTCCCTCATTCCCTTTCCCTTCCTCCTTTTTACACTGCAATCGAATAACAGGGCTACTTCTTTGAAACTTAGCTGTGCACTTGGTTAGACTGAGAATCACTCAGCAACTTCCATAACTCAGCAGGGGATTATGAACTTTGGATGCCTTTATTTTTTTTAATTTGGATTCTCTAACCACCACACTGCACTGCTTTTAGGAAGAGTTTTCCACTTGTTTCACAATTGCATCGCCCAGTATCAAGACTGGTTCGGCCCTGCGGCGTTACAAGCGGTTCATGGGAAAGGTGAAGCTTTGCCGTAATTGCTTTTAAATACCGATTTTCAAGAATTCAAGAAGGGACAAGCTTTTGCAGCCAACGGGAGGCCTTGAAAGTCAGCGGCAGAGGCAGCTCTGTGTGTGTGAGTGTGTGTTGTGAGTGTGTGTCAGCCCCGTCGGCCCTGGAAGATGTGCCAGGGTGCACGATTCCACAGCTGTGGGCGTGCCGCAAAATTGGAGCTGTTATCTTTTCACAGTGAATGAGGTTGGCTGCTATTCTAAGGGATGTGCATCCACCAGGAAGTCTTCCCTCCATTGCCTTTTCAGGGAAAGCTTTTGTCTGCCTGTGCTTATTTAGCAGATGAGGGGATGTGAGAGTGTGTGTGTGTGTGTGTGTGGTGCAGGGTGGGGGAGAATTTGGGGCTTTTGACATGCAAAAGGAGTCCTCTCTTTTCCAACACTGTAAGAGGCCCCAGAAGGAAGGAGTGCCAATTCAGGGGTAAGAAAGAAGGGAGAGAGAACAGCAAAATTGAAATAAAATAAAATCCCACAAAAGCTGTACAGTCAAGGCCATCTCAAGACTTTTTGCTGCCTGCGGGGGCCCAGCAAGTGGGACTCAACCCCTTCCCCATCCAAAGACCTACCCAAATCAAGACACGTCGTGCTCCCAGATTAGCCAAACGATTTGGGTACATGAAAGCAGAAAGTCCTGCAAACGTCTCATCTTGTTCCTGATGGCAGAAATGCAATAATAGACATCACACATTTTACTATACTCCTATCAGTTTCCTGCTCATGGAACTCACTGCCACAAGATATGTCCATGGATTAGGAAGTTGGGTGGGAGCCTATCCATTTAACCCACTTGGGGAAGCTGATGAGACTTTGGTGGGTATTGTCAGCTGTGGCACTTCTTTGGAGCTTCCATGTTCAGGAGAAGAATATCAGTGGCATAGCAAAGAAGGAGGTAACAGTGCTGTTCATAACTTTCTGCTCCTACTTGTGGAGGCAGCAAGATGCCCCCTTCTGCAAGCAGGATACTCCGCCAGGCAGACATGGGTGTGACCCAGCAAGAGAGCTGTGGTTTTAGGGCAAGTCTGCTCCGGTTCCTGCCATTAATCAAACTGGAGAGATGTTTGAAGACGGTGTATCCCAACTCTGATGTTTTGGACTACAGTTCCCATTGTCTGAAGCCGGCACAGATAATGGCTGGGTAGGATTATGGATATTGTAGTCCTAGGAGGGCCCTAGATGGTGGAGGAGCAGAGCTAGTTTGGTATGACCTGTTAGCCATCCTGGATCAATGAGTCCAGCCATGTGGTACCTCCTTCACGTTAGAGAAGCAGCCCATTTAAGGCATTGCCTAATTAAAGTAGTTAAAAGAGGTAGTGCATTTTGCATGATTGTGCATGCCGTGTTGCACACAGGTCAAATCATGCAGGCGGAGCTGCAGGGTGACACAGGAATTTGGACTTTTACTTGGGAAGGGTGGGGAAGCTAATCAGAAATATTTTACTGTCCCAAGTTGATAAGAGACATGATTCATCTTATTATGCTATTACAATATCTTGATATAATAAGATGTAGCCAAAAAGGTTTATTTGAAGCATCCCTTTTAACTGAATCACCTGTCAGCTTTGTTGCATCAGCGGATTTCCTTTATGATCAGGGAGCAGACAGATGACCTCTTAGGTCTTTTTCTGATTCACAGTCTTGTGATTAGAAGAATTGTTTTGCTACCTAACTTCCAGGGCCATTTCCGCACTAGACTGTTATAGAGTTATTATCCCACTTCTACCACTCTGTGGAATTCTGGGGTTTGTAGCTTCCTGAGGCTAAAGAGCTCCCTGGCTGAGAATTCTAAATGCAAATCCCAGGATTCCACAGGATGTTGAAAGTGGAATAATAGCACTATAACAATCTAGTGCAGAAATGGCCCAGGTTTACAGGTACCCTGTCCCTAAATACTGGGAGGCAATGGCCCAGGCAAATGAAGGAAAGACACAGAAATTAAAGAGGATTAATTATAATTAATTAATTACATCTAGTTACTTTTAGGAGAGCTAGTTATACTGGGATTGCCAGCACAGTGTAGTAGTTTGAGTATTGGACTACAGTTCTGGAGACCAGAGTTCCAATTTCTGTCCAGCCATGGAGACCCACCGGTTGGGGCCTTGGTTGGTTAGGGGAAGCAAAACACTACATTTTAGGCGATTTTGAAAGATTTTGGCCAGTTTGGGGAACAACAACAAAAATTTATGAAAGAGTTATACAGGAGCAGAGAAAAAAGAAAGGTTTTTATTAAGTACGTCGAGGAGAGACCTCTGTGGTTAGAGATCTGTGCCCCACATTGTCAGTGGGTCTGGCTTAGCATTCAGAGTCCCAGTGCCAGGCACTCACTGAGCAGCGGAAATGCTGACGCTGGAGAATGGGGCATTTGTTGGCCACATTTTCAGAAATCTGGGGATGGGAGGCTGCCTCATGGCAGCAAGATTGGAAAACAGAGAACTGGAGCTCACCAAGCATCCAGGCCCATGGAGGCAGGTAGTTCCATAGACGAGGGGCAGGGAATATGGTCTGAACCTTTAAGGCACTATCCAAGGTGCAGCACGTTCTCTCTGAGATAGGTCCAGCACCTAGAGTGTTTTCTTTAAGGTTTAGGCTAAAACTCAGAATAAATTTATCTTCTTGCTGGCTTCAAAAAGTGTGCTTGATGGAGCAAGAAGGACAGAATCAGCCATCAGTGGAAAAGAAGACAGCCCAAGGAACGAAGGAGGCAGTGAAGCTGTGTGAGGAAATGCATCATGCGGCAGTTTTGACAGTGTCCTTGTGCAATACCCCCAAGGCATTGGATGAAGTTGACTTTCCTGTATGGCAGAAGATAAAGTTACAGACTAGTGCTGGAAATGAAGAACGGCCTTCCACGGACAACAGTCGGTGAACCTGGGTGCGTTTCCTAATCGCGACAGATCTATTTCCTTCCCTTCCTGCCGGCTCTCCACCTGACACACCTCGATTTCTACACCTGGCTCACATGACGGTGAGTCCGACGGGATGGAGGCAGCTGCTGAGTCACTCTGTTTGGATCTGAGGCTCCCTGCATCAAACCGGACGGACCGTTTGCCTTGCAAGAATGCATGCCACCAAGGAGGAGGCGGTCAGCAGAGGCTTGTGGGTCAACTTTGGCCTAATCCCTCTTGAAATCTGGTGCTTACATCTTCCCCTAGATGTGTTAAGCCACAGCAAAGAGTCCGATGCCTCTGTGCAGGCAGGCACATGCCTTCCTCCCACACGATTGCAAAAAAAAGGTAATGAGGACCTTCTGAAGGATATTGGGTTACTTAAAAACAACAACATGAGTTCCTCATCCTTATGGCAGGGGAGATATGCTTGAAAGTGGAGGTGCAGAGTCAATCTTATCAAGGATCTCAATCTTCTGAAAACAGGTTTCTAGTCCTTTTGTCTGCTGAGGATATGCTTGGTCGTGTGAGTACAACGTCAACCTTCAGAAGGTTGGAGCACAGGCCTGCAGAAACCTCAGGATCAAGTTCCATTTGTCCTTGGAGGTTCCTCTCCGGCTGTGTCCACTGTCAAAAATTATGCAGGTGACAACTGGTGCCACAGCTAAGAAGGCTTTCTCTCCTGCCTTGCCTTGATGTATCACTCCTCCCAGTGGGTGAAAGTAGAGAGTCTCTCCATCTGGTCTCATTTCTTGGGCAGGTGGATATGGGATCCTTCTAGTATGAAGTCCTCAGTCACTTAGGACTTTGGATGCCATTGGCAGCACCTTGAATTCAGCCTCAAAATGAATTGGCAGCCAGTGTAATTCCTTCAAAACTGGTGGGATGCTCAGTCAGGGATCTCACTGTTGAATTTACTTCTGAGACCTTTTCAAGAGCAGTCCCACATACAATGCATTATAGCTGGCTAATCAGAAAGTCATCATTTATTCCTCTCCAGTAAAGACCATAATTGGCCCTCAAAACTGGCCCTGAGGGCTCCAAGCCAGAGTCCACCTGGGCATCTAGTGACCAAGATGGATTCAGGAGTGCTTCCAAGCTACACAGTAACCCCTTGCTCATAACGTCCGATGAGACGGAGTAGCCTCTTGCTCGTTATGTCCAACGGGACTTCACTTCCGTACCAGACAGCAGAATGCAGGGCTACCAGGAGGCAGTTTACAGTCAAACAGGGACACCAACAGTCCATACAGCTTGCCTGTCCAGCGTGGGAAGAACATTGTCCAGAAACAGTCCAAAGGTCAGGAATCTAGCAGGCAACGTGGTCAGATAGTCCAGGGTCGGAAAATCCAGGCAGGCAAGGAGTCCGGAGGACACAAAGCAAGGGCCAGCAACACACAAGTTGTTTCTGGCATCAAGCTACTGCCTTGCGTCTTTCTTAAGAAGGACGGAGTCAGCTGAGTCTCATCGCAACTTGATTAACATCTGGTGCGTTTGCGTCTGCATGTCTTCTTCAAGGCTATTATTCACCTGGGGAAGCCCATGATACCCCCATTTTGTGGAGAAGCCCCCTTCTCATTACCTTTAATGGAACTCCACCATTTTGTGGAGAAGCCCCCTTCTCATTACCTTTAATGGAACTCCACCATTTTGCGGAGAAACCCCTTTCTCATTACCTCCAAAGGAACACTCCACCGTTTTGTGGAGAAGCCCCTTTCTCATTTTGTCCAATGGGACTCCCCCATGTTGTGGAGAAGCTCTTTTCTCATTACACTCACCATTTACATCAGCTCCCCCAAAATTTGACTTAAAAGCTGGTGCATTTTGACCTGGCAGCCAGAGAACGTTCCTTTTCCTCCTGACTCAGGATAAGCACACTTGACCTACTTCAGCCATTTCCCCCGAGGGTTGTTGCAGATGGGAATGACTTTGTCCAGAAGCGTTTTTCCAGTACCTGACACAATTCTCCATGAAACTCATAAGTTTGAATGCAGACTCAATGTACGCAGGACACTTTTCACTGAAACCGTGGACCTAAATCCTATGGTTTAATTCCAATGAGAGTCGACCCACTTGAATAAGTTGTTCAGCAGTGAGTGAAGACATGGGTGAACCCTTTTGACTCCAACCCCAGCATTCTGTCTGTCCAGAAAGGGCAGCAAGACAATTGGAATATAGGGGTGCTTGAATCTGCAAAGCCTCAGGAGGCATTGTGAAATCTGGAGAGATGGATCAATAAGCAAAGAAATGGACTTATATCCAGGACATTGTCAAGCTGGAATGTGTCCAGAGGAGGGCGACCAAAATGGTAGACAGCTTGGAAACCATGAAGCCCTATGAGGAGCAGCTTAGGTAGCTGGGGATGTTTAGCCTGGAGAAGAGACGGTTAAGAGGTAATACGATAGCCGTGTTTAAATATTGGTATGCAACCTAGCATCCAGTTTCCAACCATAAAACATAACAGCATTGCGTGGGGGTGTTGTTGTTATTGCCGTGTGCCTTCACAGCAATAACAATGCCTGCTGTGTTTCTAACTTACAGCCAGGTGACTCTATTATGGGTTTTCTGGGGGCTGAGTGTCCCTGACACGCCCATCTGAAACATCAGAAGGGATGTCATATGGAAGATGGAGCAAGCCTCTTTTCTGCTGCTCCAGAGACTAGGACATGGAGCAATGGCTTCAAATGACAGGAAAAGAGATTCCACCTGAACAATAGGAAGAACTTCCTGAAGGTAAGAATGGTTTGACAGTGGAATATTTTGCCTGATGAAGTCTCCTTCTTCGGAAGTTTTTGAGCAGAGTCTGGATGGCGACCTGTTGGAAATGCTTTGGTTGTATATTCCTGCATGGCAAAATGGGGTTGGACTGGCTGGCCCTTATGGCCTCTTCCAACTCTTTGATTCTCTGATTCTAGCAGGTCACACTAGGCAGCACTGCCTCAGTGGTGGCTGGTGGCTTCCATTTCAGTGGGATGGTGAATCCAATCTGAGTTTTAGTGCAGACTTTAAAGGAATGGTCCTTGCTGCTAAACCCTGCCTTCAAAATGGGCTCAGCTTTTGGCTAACTCCCTTAAGGTTCTGATTACCCCGCTGGCATCAGAATCACAAGTCACCATTGCTCAAAGCCTGTTCAGTTTGCAACCTGTGGCTTTGCTCCTCCTCTCAAAACCAGGGCAACCTCTTCCACCTCCTCCAAGTTGGCCCTGCTTGGGAGCAGAACTATGCACTAATTCTTTACCAAATTTCTTCTTTAAGAAAGCATCATTTTTTATCAAATTTCTTGCTTCTGCGAGAAAATTTTCAAAAACGGTAAAGCTTTCAAAGGAGATTCACAATCTGGGGCTTATTGTGCACCAAATTTGCATGTGATATTTTTGCACAGAAAACAGACTAGAAAATCCTGTTGCACAGGAAGCTACATTTTCTGCACAGAAAATACTGTGCAGAAAAATGCTGTCTTCTGCACAAAACAACCATGTGTGAATTTTGTGCAGAGTGAGTCCTAAGGTGCAAAAATTCTCATCAATCCAGAATTGCTTGACCCTTGCGAAACATGTGTTTAAATCCGTTGCCTGAATATTTCGAAATTTCCCATCTCTGCCATGCACCTGCAGGCTGTATTCACATGGGGACATCCCATTCTTAGCCATCCATCCCGAAAATATTCTGACTGCGGAGAGGAGGCGAGGCCGGGGGGACCCAGTCCTGAAATAACAGTAAATAGTTCCGAATGGCAAAGAGGGGTGACCGCTTGCTCTCAGACGCATTCGTCAGCATTTCTGAAAGTGCAAAATAAACAGCCGGGGCAATCATTCATAAAAGAAGCAAAGCTGCAGATAGAAAGAGGGCAGGGAGGGGAGAGGAGGAGGAGGGGATGCCCCTAGGCTTGCAGCTGGTGCTTAACCCTTGGCACGCTCAAGTAGAAGCTCTTCCAGAGTGGAACGGACTCTATTAGAAGATGGTCACTCTCCTTTCTTGGAGGTTTTCAGAAGATGTTGGGCAGCCAAACGTCAAAGAGGCCTTGAGGTGCACAGTTCCATATCTGAAAGAGTTTAGACTAAAGGACCCTTTGGATCCATTGACTGAGGACATCTAGTTAGTCTAGATGACTCCAACAGGCCTTCGGTCTTTATCTTGGCATTTGGCTTTTTAATATATCGTAGCTGCTCAATGTGTTTTTGATTGTTTCAAATTAATGCTGCAATCGGAGCGATTGCTTAATGCCTTTTAAAACTTTGGCGCCACATATTGTTTTAACCAATATTGAAAGATGGCTTGAGCCCCATCTTGACAGATAGGTGAGATATAAATCAAATAATTCAAAATAAAAAGGAATAAGTCCAGCCTAACAAGGAGAGGACTTGGAAGAGGGATGGTCCGTGAGGGTCTCCATTTGTCCCCTTCCCCAGAAGGGGCCCCCTTCCTCCCTGCACCACCTTGCCAAGAGATGCAGCCTCTTGTTTTTTAGCAATTGCAGCTCCAAAGGTGTCATCCCGACAGTCACGTAGCCGGGGCTGGATTATCAGTGGTGCAACTGGGGCAACTAGCCATATTGGCTAGGGGCCCAGTGCTGGAAGAAAAAAGGATGTGTCGTGTGGCTGTTGCTTCCCTAGTCACTCCCTGAACCTCCTGGTCTTTCTGTCATCAGGAACATTTTGTGTGTTCCTGGGAAGCAGTTTTGCCGAACAAAGGGTTTGCAGGTGAAGATTTTTGTGCTGCTATGGATTGTCCTTGGTTGTTGTTGTTTCTTGCTGTCAAGTCAACCTCGACTTGTGGAGACTCTGAATGAGAAACCTCTGAGTCACCCTGTTAGCAACCATCCTGCCTCAGGTCTTGCAGATTCAGGGCATCCATGTCTTCTTTGGTTGAATCTATCTATTTGTAATATGGTCTTCCTCTTTTCCTGCTGCCTTCCATCTTCCCAAGCTTTATTCTTTTTTCTAGTGAGTCATATCTGGTCACAGTATGGCCAAAATATGACAGCCTCAGTTTAGCATCTTGGCTTCTATGGAGAGTTCAGGCTTGATTTGCTCTTGCACCCAATTGCTTGTCTTTTTGGCAACCCACGGCATCTGTCAAACTCTCCTCCACATTTCAAAGGAGATCATTTCCTTCCTGTCAGTTTTCTTCCCTGACCAGCTTTCACAACCACACACAGAGTTTGGAAATACAATGGCACGGACAATCCTGACTTTTTCGTCTGGATTTTGTTTATTATTTCTCCATTTATTTATTTACTTGATTTCTGTGCCACGGCTCTTGGAAGAGGCCAGAGAAATGCTAAAACCGGGGTCCCCATTTTGAGACCTTCTCCAGGACCACAACCACTGTCTTGCACAAGACTTGTTACTCTCTCAGCCAAGTTGGAGCCCAGAATGGCTCTGCTCCCAATAGGCTGCCATACATTCTCTCCAACCTTTCCATTCCTCTCTCTCCTCTTTGCTTTCCTTAGCCTTTTGCTCCATTGTACTGATGGTGGAGTTTGGTGGGTGGTTGCTTTTGGGGAGGGACTACAACTCCCAGAATTCCCAACCAGAGGGAGATTCTGGGAGTTCTCTGAGATTCCATCCCTTTTCCTCAAGGATCAAGGAAGAAAATCCAGACCCTAAGACTCAGGGCCAAATCTTGGAACCCTATTAACAGAGGAAAACCTGTTTTGTCCTGCAGATTGTGCAACAGCAATGAGCTCTCACTGAGCATGGCTGTGCCACCCCAGAACAACAATGCACCCTCTCCAGAGGTCTGGCAGCTCAGCAGAAGGATGGCTCCAACAACATGCCCAAACCTTGCCCTGTCTGACAAGGACGCCAACCGCACGCTGGAAGGCGTTCTCGCCCAGCCAACGATTGGCTTCTGTTGTTCCTCAGTGGGGCAAGATTGCAGGCCTTGGCAGGCTGTGCGAGCGGGTCCCATCCTGACCCCACGCTTGCCAAGACAGGGCCTGCCCTTAGAGCGAGCCGTGAGTCACGCGGTGCTCATGGGAGAGGTGGCAGCAAGGTGAGCTCCAGTCTGCAGGAACACTGGGCCATTTCTGCACTAGACCCTTATAGCGTATCATTCCACTTTCAACATCCTATGGAATCCTCAGGTTTGCAGCTCAGAGAGGGGCCGGGCGGCCCCTCCCTGAACTGCAAACTCCAGGATTCCATAGGATGTTGAAAGTGGAATGATAGCGCTATAACGGTCTAGTGCGGAAATGGTCCTGGAGTGGCCACTATTGGTTTCCACATCAAGATTTATCCAAGGTGCTGAACTCTATTCCCTCCTCCTAAATAGGTTCAGCAGCTTGGAGAGTTTCTTTCAAGTAGGACTAAAACCCATTAGAGACTTTGCTCTTCCCTGCATTGAACAAATTGTCAGCATCTGAGAAAAAAACCCTGAGCCAGAGAGGCAAAGAATGCAAGGCTGCTTCTTTTTTTTGGGGGGGGGGCGGTTATAGCCATGCTCCCTGGGGGATTCTGGGAGTTATAGTCCAAAAATGTCACTTTCCAAGCTCTACTTTTATCCTACAATTCTGGGAGTCCACATAAGTCATTTTTCCAGTTTCTGCTTTTATCTTACAATTTATCTCAGACGCAGAATTTTACAGGACCTCTAGAGGACCTCATCTTCTTTCATCCCCAATACTCCTCGTTCCTTCATCCGTCTTTCTTTTTCTTAACCAGAAAACAAACCAGAACAAAATAAAAATTCATTAAGGAATAACAGCACACAATGCCTTTTTGGAATAGCATTAGTAAGTTTATGCTGCCTGGGTAAAAATTCCCAAAGTGCATAAAAAAAATGCTTTTGTCAGTGTTCCAAAAAACAGGTTGCTAGATGAATCCAAACAGCAAGCAGCCTTCACCCTCCCAAGCCAAGGTCCACAACATCCAAAGCCATTGAAATAATCATGCTACTGGAGTTAGAAAACCCCAGAGGTTGGGAAAAGTTACTTTTTCACGACCCACGTGCCAAAGGTATGGAGGCAAATTTGGTGGCAATATTATCCAAAACAGCAGCACCAATTCTAGCAGAAAAGAGTGGTCAGTTTCTGCAATGGAGCACCAGCTACAGGACTGGCATTTGGCACCACCTTTCCTTTTGCTCCGTGGCCTGTCCGGCCCTGCCTGTTCTTTCCCCCCGACCTCTCTTTCATTTATCTCCTTTGTACCCGAGCAACAAGCCCGTCCTTCTTTCTTGTGCAGGCTTTGTATTAATTAAACACTCATTAAGGGCTGGACTTTAATTGCTCCAGCTGAGGCTCAGCCTGTTTCCAATTTCCTCCTTCTAGTTGTTTTCTCTCTCTTTTTTTCCCCCTGTCGCCTTCTTCTTCTTTTTCTCCCTCTTTCTTCATTGAGAGCACCTGGAGGAAAGGGTGACCTTGGCAGGTCTCAGTGGGTCTGGGGAGAAAAGCAACCAAGCTCTCTGGTACCCTCTTGCTTAGCATAGCTGTTGCCATGGAAGGAGGATGAACAGCAATCCAGTCAATGGACTGGAAGATGGACTAAATACAGGAAGCAGAATGAAGCTCCTCACCAGCCAAGCTTAATACAGAGGGGCCTACGAGCAAGATATTCCAATGAGCCACTGGAGAGGAGAGGAAAACTGGGGCACATGTGGCCAAGCAACATCAGAGAGTGGCCAAGGTGGCAGAAGTTACTCTGCCACCTTGGCCACTTCACCCCAGGGTTCATGACAAAACTCAAAGGCCTTTCACACTTTTGCAACAGGTTCTGCAACAGTGATCTGGTAACGATTCAAATACCTCATCTCCATAGCCTAGGAAAGTAACTTTTTTTGACCACTGCCACTGGCTATTCTTGCTGAGCAATTCCAGAGTTAAACCAGTACAAAGCAATTTAAATCAACGTATGATATGCAGTGGACACCAAAATAGAAATCCAGCAATCCAGAATGAAGACCACTGACTTCTACATACCCACCAAATTTTCACAGTTGAGAACTAGGATGCATGTGGCCAAACTACATCACAGTGCGGCCAAGGTGGTAGAAGCATCCAAGCTATAAGAGGCAGCAGCAATTTGCTTTTGCCTGAGCTGTCTGGGAAAGGCAAGATTCTGTCCCTTCCTTGTCCTCTCTCCATTGACCTAATGGAGTGCAAATTCCTTTTGCACTTTGAACTCAGGCCATTTCTGCACTACACTGTTATAGTGCTATTATTCCTCCTTCAGCCTCCTGTGGACTTCTGGGGTTTTGTAGTTTCCTGAGGCCAAAGAGCTCTCTGGCTGAGAATTCTAAAGGCCCCTCCCTGAACTGCAAACCCCAGGTTTCCATAGGAGGTTAAAAGTGGTGTGATAGCATTATAACAGTGTAGTGCAGAAATGGCCTCAGTTTGCAGCAACTGAAGTTATCTGAGGACAAAGGGGGAAAGTGGAAGGAGGAGAGAGAAACTTAGACATTTTAAAAGCAGCTGAAAAATTGGAACAATGGAAGATTAATTGGAGCTGCCCTTGACAAATCAGGACAGTTGGAGAGTATTCCTGTGTCATGCTTAATGTCGTCACTGGAAGCTGCCACTTGTAAAATCTCCAAAGCCCACCCATATCCCATCACACAGGGTCTGAGATTTTGGAGTCAAAATCTGTGTGCTTTCCGTAGTCCTGACTTGGGAGCCCTAAGCTGAACTATGCAAAGAAGCCCTCCCTGTCATGGGCCAGGACTCAGCTTCCCCAGGTAAACAGCAGCCTTGAACAAGGACATGCAGACGCAAGCGCACGAGGAACTCATCAGGCGGGGATGAAAACCAGCTGGCTCCGTCCTTCTCAAGGAAGATGCAAGGCAGTGGCTCAAGGCCAGAAGCAACTTGTGTGTTGCTGGCCCTTGTCTTTTGTTCTCTGTATTCCATGCTAGTTCCTTGCCTGGATTTTCTGACCCTCAACTGTCTGGCCATGTTGCCTGTCGGATTCTTGATCTTTGGACTGTTTCTGGACAATGTTCTCCCCATGCTGAACAGGCAAGCTGTACCGGCTTTTAGCATCTCTGTTTGACCGTCAACTGCCTCCTACTCACCCTGCGCTCTGTTGTCTGACGGCCGATAGCCAGCCTGTGACATTTCCTTTTACCTGCCCTGAACCTTCTCCCACCATTCAGCTTTTTGCTAGGTTCCAGTATCATGAAAAATGGAGAGGGGTTAAAAATGCACCTTCAGCAATATTCATTTACTTAATGAGGTTTCCCTGATATAATAATAACCCAGCCTGACAGCACAGGGGACCGTGGAAAGATGGCAAAGGAGACCTCTTCTCCCAGAGGGAAAAGGCCCAGCCAGTAGAGCACATCGGTGGTCCAGGCAGGGCCTGTTTTTGGGAGACTGGCCCAGGGGACCTCATTGCAGACACTGGAGCGACTTTTTCTAATTAGCTGTAGTGCCAGCAGGATTGCTTTTATTGTGTTTTTCTCCCCCCCCATCTCATCCGGGCATTAACATTTTTTGGCAAGTAGCCTCTGCCCCAGCCTGGTTGAAGGAGACATTCCAGGGCCCTTTCGATGCCAAGCTGCATTCCTCTTTCTCGACTCCTTCCCTGGCTGCCTGAAAGTCCAGCCGCCTAACAGGGCGAGTGGAATGGAAAGTTACAACAGGGGATAGTAATGGAGTGGGGTGGGGATGAAAGGTTTTCCACAGACCTGACATTTTCGGGGCCCAAACCTGAGACAAGGGCTACATAAATTCCATCAATTCACAAATGAAAACTGGGAAAATATGTGGCCAAGATGGCCAAAGTTATTAATGAGGAAGAACAGACAAGTTAGGAGAGGCTGCAGGAGTTTGCTTTTGCCTGAGCCTCTTGGGAAGGGCAAGATTCCACCCACCTCTTCTCTTTACCCCTCTGCTGAATTAACTGAGTCCAAAACACTTTTGCACTTGGAACTCAGTGTGCAATAATGGAAACATGGTAGTGTGAGAGTTTCCTGGCACTTTCCCATTTACATATAAATTCAGCGCGAGAGCATTGTGGCCACTGATTCTGACTGTATCAGCATCCAGACTCATCTCGCGCCACTTCCTGGGTGGCACCGTTTGGGATTACAATTAATTGAACCCTTTTTTCTTTTTTTCCTCCACTTCATTGTTTTCTCTCTCTTTTTCCCCAATTGTTTTATGGATGGTCAGCTGTGATGAGTCACGTGTCTGTTGCCAAGCATCCCACAATTGAATGGCTTGATGTTGCTGGACAGGAATCTCCTCTGGGGACATTGACCAAGCGCAAACCTCAGTCAGAGGCAGGATGAGATCCAAAGGACACATGATAGGTTCTACCGGTTCTGGCCAAAAAAAGTTTCATCCTCTGATCCGCCTCCTACTGCGGGTATGATACACTCAGGAAACTTTGGGACCCACTGCAGGTTGATCCATTTTAGCAGCTTTGAATCATGGAGTGGGACTTAAAGAGCTTTAACCTCTTTAAAAAGTAGAGGTCACACTCCTCACGGGGCTCGGTGAACAAACATAACACAAAACCGAGCAACAGCACCATTGCAACATTGAAAGTGTGAACCGAACAGTCATTGCTAATTTCAACCCAGTTTGCAGAGCAAACAGTGGAGATTGCTGCTGCTGCCTTGGATTGGTCAGAGCCCTTGAGGTTTGCAGCGGATCATGAGATTTATGCAGACAGGACCTAAGCAAAAAAGAAAAACCAGAGATATTTACTTGTTATGTCATAGAGGAACTGCATCTCATTTCATAGAATCATAGGCTCTTGCAGCTGGAAAGACCATAAGGGCTATCTGGTCCAATTCTGTGCCATGCAGGAAGAAAAAACTATGGCTCTCCTGAAAGATAGCCACCCAAACTCTTTTTAAAGATCTCCCAAAATGGAGATACATAGTAAACAAGCCAAGCTCAGTCTTTGGAAGCAGCAAGCAGTAGGGGCTTCTGGTTTCCATGTCAATTGGATGGTAAAGGTATTTTGGTTCGGACTTTAAGAGAGCTATCCAAGCTGCTGAACTCATTTTGGAGCTAGGGTCTTGGATAGATCCTGAAATCTAGCGACTCCACTGACTCTGAAGCCCCCAATTATCACCGTCCACAAGTAGTAAACATACCTGTAGTGATCAGAGGTTGGAAAAGTCACTTTGGGATTGTAGATCCTACAGTCACTCAATGGCATGGCTGCTCGCTGTGCTGCCTGGGAGGTTCTGGAATCTCCAGTGCAAAACTCAACTTTTTGAAAGTCTCATAATGAGCTAATTTTTTTCCCAATGACATCTGTTTCCTTTTTAATTTTGTTGAGTAATTAGCAACATGAAACAGTGACACAGTGTAACTGACCAAACAGACCAAACCAAAGAAAAATTCACCCAGCATTGCATGTTAATTTCCAAAGTTTCAGTGTCTATGTGAAATCTTTGGCTCATAGGTTCACAGGATGCAAAAAAATAATAAATTCAACCATAGCATCTCTCCATAAGTTAGATGTTATGACAGAGGAGGTGTCAGCTAATGTGGCCTTTTTTAAAAGGGACCTTTCAGAAGTTATGAAGTTAACATTTCAAAAATATTGGGACAAATATGGATGGCCACGCTGCTAGGTATATAAATAACGTTTTCTGGGTTTTTAGATTTGTTGAAAAGGTATTTCTGCAGCTTTGCTGTGACAGGAATCTTTCAAGTCCTGTGCCAATTTTTTTTAAGAAAAAAAGCCAGCAAAGCTTCAAGTTATGTTTTGCAGAATTGTAGTGGGCAGCACCAAATCCCATTTGAAACAGCAGTTTCAACCTGCTTTTTAAGAAGTAACTTCACAAGCTTGGGCTCCTGCCCCTACCTCTCCGGCCAAGATTTAAGTTTTAGGTGTCCTTGGTCAAGCGGGTAAGGACCCAAAATAATTCCTGTGCATCGTATATATGCCAGCTACCAGCATTTCTTGCTCAAATGCCAAACCAGAACAAATTGGGGGCAGCTATTTACCCAGGAGAGGTACAAAACATATGCGACATTAACAGGACGTCCTGTTTTTGGAAAGTACAAGCTAAGAAACAGAAGCTGTGAACTAACCTGGGCCAGAGTTGAGTGGAGGGGGGGGGTTTAAATGGGCATTTCCTGGCAGAAAATGGCCTTTATTCCCTTGTTGTGAAAATCTGGAGGAATTACAGCTAAAACCAGAACCCCCCTGTTTGGGAAAGAAGCTAATTGGGAGCACAGAGGCCTCTAACTGCTCAAACATCTCTCGGGCCTCCCTTTTATCCCTGTGTGATTTTTCTTCTCCAACCGTAATCGGCTAAGCACTTTAGCCCTGGCTTGGTATTACCGAGAAAGGTCAGTGTTTGTGCACAAAAACGCATGACTGCAAGACCAAGAGCTGAGATGGGGGGTTCTTGGAAGGAAAAATAAAGGCAGAGGTGGTGGAGGGGGAATGTTTTAAAACGGATCAGCTCCAGGAAAGCCAGATGGAGACAGATTTCCTCAAAGTAGGCAGCTCATGTCAACGAAATGGGCCTCCATGTTGTTTTGCTTTCCCTTCAAAGAATGATTGGCTCTTCGGCAAGAGCGTACCCCTCTTGTTACTGGGTTCTTCTCCCCTATCTTGGAGACTTTGGGGTTGGCTTTCCCTACAAGATTTCACAGATCAAAACTACCGAGCAACAAAGTCTGGTTAATAACAAAAGTTATTAACGAAGAACGCACAAGCTAGGCGCAGTTGCAGGAGTTTGCATCTTGCCTGAGCCTGTTGGAAAGGCACATAAGAGCAAAGTGATCCCTCCAGACCATGCCAGGAGCAAAAAAAGGTGACCTCTGGACCCCCAAAGTTGCTCACCCCTAGAGTATATCATGCTTTTTATCCATTGGTGTATTGCATTCCTTTAATTTTGCAACAGTTCGTCCTCCTCCGATCTCAAAGCCAACAGCTCTTTGCCCTGTGGTTAAAGGTATGCAGGGAGAGCATCATTCTCCTCCAACCTCTTATCCAAAGTCCAAAATTAGCTGCCCGCCCCCGTGTGCAGAATCTCAGGCTTCATATTACACTCACCCACTTCAGTGGCAGAGTTTGGAAATGTTCCTTTTGGGAACTATAAATCCCAGAATCCCTTGGTGGCCCTGGGCTCTCTTTCTGGAGTTCCCAAAAGAAAGGACTTTCGCAAGCCTGAACTTGTGAGAGTTCATATCTGAGAGGGGTCACTTGCAGCCCTCTGGGTACTGTTGGACTGCAGCTCCTAGTATTTTTCACCCTTGCCTATGCTGGCTGTGGTTGATGGATGCTGCAGTCCAACATTTCCTGGGAAGGCCACAGATGGCCAACTCCTGAACGATACACCTCTGTGTCAAAGACAAGATTCCCTCACCCAGGGGCATGGATTTTTAGAGAGATTGCTTGAGGGAGGGGAATTGATGGGTTAGCAGTCGTCCATGCAAGAAAAAAAAACACCTTGGAATTATTGTTGATTGAATATGCCCCAGTGGTGTGATGCTGCAGCAAAGAAGGCAAATACTCTTTTAGCCTGCATTTATAGAACTGTAGTTTCTAAGACAAGGGAAATAATAGTCTCACAATATTCTGAACTAGTCAGGCCTCATTTGGAATATTGCATGCCGTTTAGGGTTCTGTCTAAAGTGCCAAAAAGAGTGAAGTTATTACAGTTTTTGTGTAATTTGGGCATGCCTTCATTATTCACACACACACACACACACAGAGACGATTGTTTATAAGCAACGTGCTATTTGTAACATGTTAATTCTGAGAATAAAGGGGATTAGAATTATCCACAGAGGTAGGGAGTGGATTTGGTTCTTGAATTGTGAATAGTAGCAGGGCATGCTATTGCAAAGGAGAGGGGGGAAAAAAGACTGGAGGCAAAAGCACGACTAAAATGGAAGCTTTTAAAAGGGACGTATTCGTTTGCGATGTTCCACTCCATTTGCACACCTCTCATTCCCTCTGGCACTTAGAGAGTTCCCAAAATAGCTGCATTTCCCAGATAACGCTGCGTGGCCTGGACTATCTCATATCTAACAGTGAAAGAGGTTACTATAAGATAAGTATCTTTACCAGGATGAGTCTCTAACCCATTAGGTCCCAGGGACTTAAATTATATTCCTGCACAAATGAACATTTTGAAGAATTAGGTATATAGAGTTGGGCTTCATCATTACTACTTCTAGCATGGTGCAATTGTCTGAGCATTGGAATAGAACTCCGGAGACCAGGGTTTGAATCCACGGAATCCCACTGGGTGACTTTGGGCACAGCACACTCTCTCAGCCTCAGAAGAAGGCAAAGGCATTCCCTCCATGTACAAATCTTGCCAACACAACCCCACGATAGGTTCGCCGTAAGTAAGAAATGACTTGAAGGCACGCAGCGACAAGAAAAGTCCTTGCTCTGCGAGCCTGTTTCCTCCAAGAGCATGGAGCAAAAATATGTAAAGCATCTGCAAAAATTATTCCTCCATAAAACCTCCCTCCCCCTCGCTGGAAATGAGAGACAAATCTGCTTGGTTCAGTTGCTAAGTGGCACTTCCCAAAGGCAAACTGAGGGTGCATTAATATTCAGAATTCAGCAGTGTTGTCCGATCCAAAAATTCATACCAGATATTGATATGAGAAGGAAAGTGCAGACATAGTCCTCAAATCAGGACAGCTAGAGGTTATGCCACACCTGTCTGCCATAAAGAGCAACTTTCTCCCCTCCTAAAATAAAATAAAAGGGGAGTTGGTCTTGCGGAAGTATTCTGTAAAGATGTCGAACCTTTCAACCAAAAGGGAATCATAGAATCATAGAAATGTAGAGTTGGAAGAGACCACAGGGGCCATCCAGTCCAACCCCCTGCCATGCTAGCCAAAAGACTGGCGTCCCCGTGGGGTTCAATTTGTGTTTCCCTCTATTAGCTGTATGCTTTTCTCTTCTCCATCCTTCTCCTCAGCTTTGGCTGTGTGTTTCCTTTTCTCCCCCTTCCCCTTCCACCACCACCCCCTACTCAATTTGGTCTGCAGTCCTTTTTTCCCCTCAATGGTACCTCCGGCTTCTTTGAGGCTCCCCTCTGAAACTACAAAAGCCACCCCCAGGCCTCTTGACCAGGGTGGGGTGGGGTGGAAGCTCTTGGAAGGGGGACTTCCAGGGGTAGCCATAGTAGAAGAAACGGGGGGCCTTTTGGGGTGGGGGCAAACGGCCGCCTCCTTCCGCAGAAGGGCCTCACTCAGTTTCAGGGCTGCTTGCGAAGCACGTTCGTTCATTCATTCATTCGTTTGGGGGAGAGGCTGTGCACAGTAGCTGGGAACGGGCAGCAACTTGGCAACGGGGAAGGAGGGCAAAGATGGGGGAAAGGGACCAAGGCCAACAGCCATTGTGGTTGCTGCTTGGGGTGCGCCGCTTTCCCAGGAAGGAAGAAAACAGAGCAATTAGAGAAATCTGGTTGGGACTTTTCTCTTTGCAAGTGGGCTCACGTCTCTGGGAAGAAAAATAAATAATCATTCTTTTTCTTCCTCTTCGTCTTCTATTGTTTTTGTTACCCTGTCTTTCTCCCAATAATGGGACTCGAGGCCGCTAACAGCGTACCCTATTTGCTGGCATTATAAGACATACTTTTTCCCGCAAGAAAATGGGGTGCATCTTATATGCCAGTGCATCTTGCTGGTGTCTAAACGGGGTGCATCTGATACGCCAGCAAATGATATTTAAAACAATACAAATTTAAAAAGATAGAAAATCAAAGTGTAAATGTAAGATCCAAAAAGCAATCAAAGAATTTACAAAGTTAAAATATTAGATGCTAAGAATATTAACATTTATTGACAAACCACACGGCATTCAAAACCCAACCCTAATCAGTTTGTAAAAGCCGGATGGAAGGAGAGCAAAAACAGGGGCCATCTCTGCACTGCACTCTTATAGCGCGATTATTCTGCTTTCAACATCCTATGGAATCCTGGGGTTTGCAGTTTCGGGAGGTGCCTCAAAGGGGTTTGCAGTTTATGGAGGGGTCTCTCTAAACTGCAAACCCCAGGATTCCATAGGATGTTGAAAGTGGAATCATAGCACTATAACAGGGTAGTGCAGAAATGGCCAGAGACATGGGCCTCCCAAAAGATCTCAAAGAAATGGCTGGCCGGCCCCTCCCGGAACTGCAAACTCCAGGATTCCATAGGATGTTGAAAATGGAATCAAAGCGCTATAACAGTCCAGTGCGGAAATGGCCCCATTCTTCACGGCAGCACTGCAAAAATGCCCGTGAGCTGGCTCCTGTATGCCAGCATCCTTTGCCCTCTTGCAACGGATTCTGGGGCACGCTTCTTCCACTGGTGGAAATGTCACTGGTTGTGGGAAAGAGTGTGGCTTTTTCGCCCCTTAGTTTTTATTTTGCCTTTCTGTAACGGAAAGGCGTAATGTCGGAAAGGGCCCGGCGGCTTCGCCTTCCGGCTGTCCGGAAGGAGCAAAAGGGTTTTTCTGACGTTAATTAGCCAAGCGGTGCTCCCGGTTGCATTCTTAAACTCCTTTGTTGTCGGTTGAGACCCCTTTCGCGTCAGTAACAAACTCAGGCATAAAGGAAGCCTTTGTTCCCACTCTTTCGTTGGCACTCTGGTGTACACAGCAGCCCTCGCCGGATAAACATTTCCCACCAGGGCTTCTGCGGGGGCTCAGACGTTTCTAATAAGGATCAACGCCCGGACCCAATTCTCTTCCGTAGTGCCCCCCCTCCATAACACACACACACACACACACACACACAGTTGTCCTGTGATCCAGGTCTTGGTTCAAATCCTGGCACATCTCAAGGGCTCCAAGGGACAAGTTTGGGTTCAACATCCCTCTCTGGCTGAACTTCAGTCACAGATGGGAAGGAGCCTGGGGTGTAGCTATGGGGCTGGAATTAAGGCATTTCCCTCCCCAATAAAGAAAAAAAACACCCTCCCAAATGAATTTTTCCTTCCAGGGCCCACATCGCACAGAGTGACGCATCTACTTGCTGTGCCACTTTGCCCACCTATTGTATTTTATTTTCTTACTTAATGTATTTCTCGCCCCCCCCGCCCAGCTCATACGGACGCTTGAGGCGATGAACAAATATAATCCAATTGAAACAATACAAAGATAAAACATTTTTAAAAGCACATTAACATATTCTTTAAAAACTCCTAAAATCAGGCTAAAAACAAGCCCACCATCCAGCCCTGAAACAGTTAAAACAGCAGTTTCCAAAACAATGATTTACAGATATGGTTACTAGCAATTTGTTTAGCTGGATCCATAATGGTAGAATAATAATTTTTTCCCCTGCCTTTTCTTGTTTTCTTTCTCTCATTAGAGTTTGGTTGTTGGGGATCAGAGTCCTTTTGTATTTTAATAAGTCAGTGTTTAGTGAGCAAGTTAATATTCTAGTGAATTAGCATTTAGTGCTTCTTAGTTCATTGTTTTAGTATTGTGTTTTAATTTTGGTTCATGTTCGTGTTTAAAATGTTAGTTGGTGTTTCAGTTATTTTGAGCTAAAACTATTTTATATATTTTATATATGGGGGAGGGAAAAGAAACACAGCCATTTCAAACAAGAAATACCATGTGGAATAGCACCGTTTTGGCTGCCCACCAGAAGCTTTGTTATTAATATTTATTATTAATATGTATTATTAATATTAATATTATCTGCATTTCCCCCAGTGTGGTACCCAAGGCATCTTGCAACAGTTGAACCAAATAAAGTTAAATATCCACACTTGATGAAAATTAAAAAAACAATTAATCATAAATTAAAACCGCTTAAAACAAATTAAAACACTAAGAGCAGATAGTAGTTCTGTGCGTTAGACAAGGTCTGTTTCCCCTGGAATATCGATTCACAAAGGCCTGCCAGAATAAAAAAAGTGTTTTCCCTGCTTGCAGAAAGATAGCCAGGCTAGCATTTCTGGGAAGGAAGGAATTTTACTGCAATGGTACGAATTTGGGGACTGAAGGAAAATTTCACGGGAGGGAGGCAGAATCCTTATTTGAGGGGCAGTGACTCATTTTGCAGCTCCCCACTTAGCTACACCCTTGGAAGGAGTGTGTTAGAAATTACTCTCCCCCACCGTCATTTTTTGCAACCCAGAGCGCGGACGTGATGTTTGCACGTGAAGACTCAAATTGAGACATCTCTATAAGCTGACCGAGGGATTTGTGCGCGTTAATAAATGGCTAGGTCTTATCTTTGGCCAAGCTGGCTGCAACAGGGATGGGTGGGCCCATACTGGACAAACATTTCTCGTTACGGTTGGTGTGAGAGGAGTGAGGCTCAGATGTTTCGAATGAGCATCAACACCCTGATCTTGGTTCAGATGCTGCCACCCATTCATAGGCGCAGTGGCAGGTCTTGTCTGGCGCTGTCTGACTGTGGCCATTTCCGCACTAGCCTGTTATAGTGCAATGATTCCACTTTCAACATCCTCTGGAATCCTGGCTGGCCCCTCCCAAAACTGCAAACCCCAGGATTCCAGAGGATGTTGAAAGTGGAATCATCGCACTATAACAGGCTAGTGCGGAAATGGCCTGTGAATCTCAACTCGGAATGAGCCTCATGCAGTACTTGCAATTTCTCCTCCCTTTTATTTTTGCAACTGCACACCTTCCAGTAGAGAGACCAGCATGGTCTACAGTCAGCCTTCCACATTTGTGGGTTTGATTTTCATGGGTTTGATTATCTGCAAGGCCATTTCCGCACTACACTGTTATAGCGCTGTTAATCCACTTTCAACATCCTATGGAGTCCTGGGGTTTAGGGAGGGTCATTTAGGATTCTCAGCCAGAGAGCTCTTTGGCCTTAGCAAACTACAAACCCCAGAATTCCACAGGAGGTTGGAAGTGGAATAATAGCACTATAACAATGTAGTGCAGAAATGGCCCAAGTTTCTCCAAACCCTGCCTCCCCAGGGAAACCTTCTTTCTTTGTGGCTCCGACCGGGCTGCAAAGCCCTTTAAAAACCCACCTCTGTTTATCTTCCTTGAATTCACCCATGTTTCCTTGACTCATTTCGTAAAATAGTCCACAAACACTTTTTAAATTTTATTTAGTTGTCCTGTCTGAGGATTGTTTTCCCTTCTCTAACTTCTAAAATCACTTTTCTTTTTCTTTCTTCAATCCCTGAGCTAACCATTTACCCCATTGGTGAGCCTGTTCGAAAATCTATGATTCTATGGTTCTGAGAGCAAATCAAGCCTGAACTCTCCCTAGAGGCCAAAACTGCTAAACTGAGGTTGCCATGCTATGGACGTACCATGAGAAAACAGGACGCATCGGGGAAGAAGATCATACTTGGGGGAAAAAGGAAGCCCACGTGACAGATGGACCGGCTCAGTCAACCCTGTTTGCAAGACCTGAGCAGGGTTGTTACAACAATCTTTTGGAGTTCTTGGACTTTTGGAGTTCTTGGACTTGACAGCACGTAACAACAGCTTCTTTTCTCCGCACCTGCTCTCACGTTGCTCACTTGATACCGTTTTCGCCTTGGCCGGGGTCCAGCTTTTACGTTTTCACTCGTCGGCTGTCTCTCGGAGACTTGCCGCAACTCCTTCTCACCTGGAAGAACCCATTTGCCAATAAGGCCTTAATTGAAAGGATTGTGTATTTCCGCTTGCCTGGTTATCTCCCCAAAGTCCACGCAAAACTTGGCACGGCTCTTAACAGAGCAAGCAAAAACGCAGCCGCCTCCCCGTTTGTTTGGTAAGGCAGAGTTCCAAGCAGCTCGGAGGGTCACCTGAGGTATGTGGCATGATAACAGGAAGACTCCTGCGTAAGACTGTTATCTCTACACAACCACAGCAAACATTGGTTGGCTGCCAAAGAGAGCGACAAGAGCGCAAAGGAAGGCAATGCCCAGGGATGCCAGGTAAAGAATACGGGATACACACAGGCCATCCTCCTCGCTCTACACCCGGGACGTGGGCATCGGTAACACCCACTTCTGTGCAATCCCCTTCTTCCCAGTTGTCGTGTACCGGCTAACTCCAGCTCCAAAAATTAGAAGTTTTACCAGAGTTTTATTCTGGAACAGCAGAGTAACAGCACTATATTCTGACTATTGCCAAGACTAAAGGCTTTTGAGATTTACCGTGTCTTAAGCTGCATTACAAATTTGTGTGTACAAGCCCCCTGTATGTCGGCTAATTAAAATAATTCTTTTCCCAGGCTCATTTCCTGCCTGCCAGCAACCTAACCTTGCATCTCTGTTGGTTCCCTCTCTTATCAGGGCTTGTTAACACAACATTCTGTTGTTCCCAAAGCATCGTTTTCTCATTCATTTTCCTTCATTCCCTTCCAAGCATTAATTGACATTAAATAGCAAAGCATCACATGGCATGACATGGCATCAGGTATTAGAGCACTGCATGGCATTGGAAGGCATGGCAGGGAAAGCAAAGCCAACCTGACACAACATCCCCTTGGGAAACCTTTCTCTGTGCCCTCCATGCATCACAGCTTTGGAGCCTGGCTTTGCCAACGTTGACTTCTTCACTCAAGAATGTGCTCCCTATCCCCAGTCAACTTGACACCAATATTCAGTCCCTACCCACATTTCCTCTTCCCCCCCCTTCTTTTTAACCAGGTAAAGTTCCTCTTGGTATTTGCTCTGCATATATTAGGATACCCTGGCACTTCTGGCTCCATCCTTTTTATCTTTGGCCCACTCACCACTGCAAAGTGGCCCCCCAAAAATGAGGAATAGAATGCGGCCCTTTGACCCAAAGAGGAGACCAAAGGGAGACATGTCCCTCCTTTGGAATATTTGGAAGAACTGAGGATACAGCAAAAAGCAGGATGAGCTTAAAGGAGCCAGCCCTTGCGTCGGTCCAAAGGGTAGGGAAATTAGCAGAGTGCATAGTCCAGGGAAGAGATTACAGAAGCAGACAGCAAAATCCCGGACAGGCAGTTTGCATTGTCTGGGGGCTACGCTGAACCTCAAAGAGAAAGGCCGCCACACTGAGATAGCGTTTCCTCTGAAAGGGACCAAGACCGGTTGAAACAATGGATGAGCGAATAACCTGCCCGCCATTATTAACGTGGGATTGTGTTATCTGCGAAGGCCGATAGAGACGACGACGACAGAATTCTTACGCATTCCAACTCAACTGCAACACCAAAAAAAGCTACTCATGCGTTGTTTTATGTGTATATATATATATATATATGAGGGGTGGGCAATTGTGGAGGGATCATTGCCCCCCCACATGCACACCCTGTTAATTTTTGTATTTTGGAAGGGGTCAGATTGGTAGGAGACAAGGGGATCGAATCCATTATGTTTTTATGGCTGTTTTCATGTTTGGGAGCTTAATTTTTTAAAAAACACACGAGGGTTTCAGAATTTTTGTGGGTCTCTCCTGGTGATTCCAAGAGACCCTCTTGGGGTTTGTCGACTGCACTTTCCCCACGCTGCTCTAGAGAAAGGGGGGCAACTTGGGCAGGGCTAGAGAGGGGCAAATTTTCATCCCCAGAACCCATCAAAAGCTGCAATTGACCCAGAAATACTAAAAGTAAAATAAAACTGGAAGGGACTGGACATAGGCCATTTTCGCACCAGCCTGTTATAGCGCAATGATTCCACTTTCAACATCCTCTGGAATCCTGGGGTTTGCAGTTTCGGGAGGGGCCGGCTGGCCCCTCCCAGAACTGCAAACCCCAGGATTCCATAGGAGGTTGAAAGTGGAATCATCGCGCTATAAGAGTGTCAGGCGGAAATGTTCATACACTTTCTGGTTTTGATTTGGGGGCTAGATAGACCTGGAGAGGGGCTGTGACCTGCTCCCCGTGCAAAAGAATATATATATATTGTGTGCATTTATATGTATACACACACACACACACACACACACACACAGTAATCTACCCAAACATAGGCAGAAGGAAGGAATAATAAAACTGCACCATGCAATTGCAAACAGAATTATCCAGATAAAATAGGAGGGGAAAATACAATGTAATATAAAGCAAACTGACGAGTACAAAATTGTAAAACAATATGAAACTAAAGCTCTAGAGGCTTTTGAACCCAATGAGGTTTTTAACAGATTTAAAAATAACGAGGGAAGGAGCAGTTTGCAAATGTCCAGGGAGGCAATTCCAAGATTCTGGAGCAGCGAGCGGGAAAGGGCAGAGCCAAGCCAAGGAACGGGAAACCCTGTGTTGGGTGGGAAACCGAGAGTTCCTAGATCTCAAATAGGCTGGTAAAAAGAAATAAGAAATAAGTAGAAAGAAATAAGGGCTGAAAGATAAGGGGGAGCAGCCAGGTTGTGTGGGGCTCTGAATTTTAAAACAAGAATGTAGTGAATCTTAGGAGATACAGGTAACCAGTGAAGAGATATCAGAAGTGGAGATTTGTAAGGAAGGTGTTCGTCTGTTATTGCCAAATAGTGCTCCCCATGAAAATCTGCTCTTCTTTAGTCATCTTTTGCAGCCTGGGAGAAAGACAAGAAAAGATGGACTCAGGGAGGGTGGAAGATAGAAGAACCTCCATGTCCAGAGGCACTCTATCAATGGATAGCTGGGGCAGGAACCAACAACCAGTGCTTCGGAAAGTTCTCTTTTTTTCCTCCTTTCCCTTTCTCTTTTCTTTTGGACTACAGCTCTCAGAAACCCTCAGCCAAAATGACCGCAGGCTAGTTGCCTTGACTCAGCGGAGAAAGCCACGGCTGATCTTGCAAGACCTGAGCGCTTCAGGAAGTATTTCCCCCCTACTTTTCCTTCTGTGCACCCCTTTTTGGAGGAAAGCTCTCAGAAACCCTCAGCCACCACGGCTAATTTGGGCTATGGCATTTTGGGACTTGTTTTGCCTCCGTTCGAGGAAGCCCCAGCGGTCCTGCAAGGCTGTTAAATCGCTGGATTTCTCGGAAGTCTCTAATTCAGAGGGTTGAAGCCAACCGGATAACGTATAACGACAACAACAACCAAAGTCCAAAAAAGTAACTCACCACCCCCCTCTAGCTCTGTGGGGAGGGCAGTTGCTGGCCTTGTGACTACTAAGCACATTGTTTGACAGAATGCTCTTAAAGGATTAGATAAAACTCATGACGGGCAGGTTTATCAAAAGAGATTACCTCCACGAAGGTCAGTGGAGCTTCCATACTCAGGAAGTGTATACCCCTAAACGCCCATTGCCAAGAAATCGAGATGGGGAAGGGCTTACAAGCTCCCGGATTCTGGGACCAGCTACTGTTGGAAAGAAAGGGATTTAGTGGAGTTCCTGTTCTGTGTCATAACTATTCTGCTTTCTGCACTAGGCTGTTACAGCACTATTATTCCACTTTCAAAGTTCAAGAAGGTTAAGAGGGGACAGGATAGCCATGTTTAAATATTTGAAGGGATGCCACGTAGAGGAGGGAGAGGGCTTATTTTCTGCTGCTCCAGAGACCAGGACAAGGAGCAATGGATTCAAGCTGCAGGAAAGGAGATTCCACCTGGACCTCAGGAAGAACTGCCAAAAACCAGGGCAGCTGGAGGCTTTTCTGTTCTAATGCTATTATTCTGCTTTCATCTTCTGGCGTCCTGGGTTTGTAGTTTTCTGAGGCCCAAGAGCTCTCCGGTTGAGAATTCTAAACGCCCTCCCTAAACTGCAAACCCCAGGATTCCATAGGAGGTTAAAAGTGGAATAATAGCTCTAGAACAGTATAGGGCAGAAAGGCCCTGAGTTCGAAGTGCAGAAGTAGTTTGCATTTGGTCAAGTCAGTGGAGAAGAGGAGTAGGGGGAAAAATCTTGCCCTTCCCAGTGGACTCAGGCAAAAGCAAAATGCCACAGCCTCTCCTGGCCTGTCTGCTTTTCCTCATTAATCGTGTTGGGCATCTTGGCTGCTCTCTGATGTTGTTTGGCTGCACATGTCCCGATTTTCACCTGTGAAGTATTAGAGAGTGTGCGCCTGGCAGCTTCAGGACCCAGAAGAGGGTGGAACTGATCTTTCTTACCAGAATGAAGAAGCGGGAGGAGGAAGGCAATTCGGATCATGGAGACGCAGCTGTTCTGGGCTCCTTGGGGAAGGAAAAGGGGGATTTGAGAACACACTCTCATTTTTCATCCCCCACTGAGCTAAGACCAACTATGTCTCTCTCTCTGGGTCCTGGTTTTCACCTGTGAAATGTTGGGGGATGTGTGCTTACACAACCATGAACTGAAATACATCTGTTGTGCCATGATAAAGAAAACAAATCCTGTGTGTGTGTGTGTGACTCCGTAACAAAAATTCCAGTCAAAAGCCCTGGTCTGGAACTTTAACCACTGCACTGCATTGTCACCTGCAACTTTTTCTGGCCACCAGGGCTGTGAAGGAGCAGGTTTGGTGGTGGAGGTAAACCTGGCAAGACAACTGGTGCCATGGAATGGCTCTGCTACCCTTTGCTTTACCCCATGTTATCAGGGGCCCCACACGTGTGCCGGGGGGTGGCCTGGGCTTTTCCAGCGCGTTCCTTGCCGTGCACCTCGGTGGTCCCATGAGTCGGCAGGGCTCTTTGTGGATGTGTGGGAACCAACGCGCTCAGCCTAAGCAAAGGATGTTGGGTCACCTGCCCCCCCATCCCTCCCCCCATCCCTGCCCTTCTTTTTTAATTACAAGGGAATTAACAAATTCTTGGCAAGGCCCACTGCTCCTGGGGGGAGCGTAATCCTTCTGAATGTTGGCTGTAGAGATCTTCAATAGGGGGAGTGGTTCAGTGCCCCCCCGGATGTTTCCCCTTTTGTTGTGGGGGTTGATTTCTCTCCTATGAACCCCATAGAACCCCCATAATAAGAGGACAAATACCCCCTCACTCCCCCAGAAGCAAAGAGCACCCCTTTTAGAAGCCAGTTCCAAAACAGCTTGCTTTTGCAAGAGGCTGGTTTCTCTACTCACAGGGCTGCCAAAGCCACACCTGTTGAACTGCTCACCTGCCATGTAGCTGGGAAAGGCCCTTGGCGAGCTGAATGCTTTCTCCTCTATCAGCCGGTGTGGTGGCAGCCTGGACGTTAGTGGAAGCAGTGGTGCTCTTGCTGGACTTTTGCAGAGTCACCCATTGTTTAAAGGCAGAAGAGCAAGCCAGGCTGGCTTTTTCCCTTTAGTCAGTTGGCGACCACGGTGCTTGAGAAATAGGGGTGGAAAAGAAGACTGTGAGAGTAGAGCCCACTTCACACAGTATTGCATAGAGGCAAACCTGGGATTTGTACCCAACATCTGAAGCCATCCCGCCATTTGCTGCTATTGCTGCTCTATACCAAGAAAAGCCACTCCTGTTGGTTTTATGCCCGCAGCTAATTCCTCCTTCTCTCCACCACCTGTTTTACCCTTAAAATGAACAATGCCCGGCCCCTCCCGAAACTGCAAACCCCAGGATTCCATAGGATGTTGAAAGTGGAATCGTAGCGCTATAACACTCTAGTGTGGACAGGGGCTCAGTCCTCACTAGGGTAGAGCTATTGACTCAGTTGGATTGACTCATCATTCCAACATTGTTTAAATGGGCCTACTCTATTTCCAGCTGAACCACAGGTTTCTAGCCACAATGTGCTTCTCCTACATGAGCAGCAGAGCTTGCTCGAAGGAAAAAGTTGGCAGCCACCCCTTGCTGACCCTCAACAGAGGCAGGGAGCATGTATGTCATTTGTGTGACATCGGCCAGATTGCCAACTGACCAGGGGCAAAAAAGAAATGTCCCGACTTTTTGTAGCCACTTGCCCAGGGAAGTGTTCCCACGGACTCAGTGTCTGCAGTCCCACAACTGGATGAGAAAGCTGGCAACTTTCGAACCTGTGTCCCCCCCCCCATGTTTATCCCCTGGGATTCTCACCCTCATTAGCCCTCATTAGTAAAGCGCCCATCTCTTGTCTGTTTGCAAACCGGGCAGATTGGCTCCTGAACCGGAGAGGTTGTCGGGACCCATTAGCATGTGCCCAGCTTCTACGGCTCAGCCGCCCCACGTCTCAAAAGGAGACCCGGTGGCATGGGTGGGCTGCCAAGCTCCACTGGGGCAGAATAATTTAATAGTGAGTCGGGGGAGCCGCAAAGCTGCTCCGGCGTCCTTGGATTGCCCAGGCTCTCCTTTTACTCCAAGGAAAGTCAGAGGACTTGGCCTCGAAGGAGGCTGGGCACCTCCTTCTACTGGGCATAGTCTGGCCCTCCAGATGTGGTTAGATGAGTCCACAGTCAAAAACCCACCCCTGCACTACCATTTCCTTTCACACCAGTCCTCCAAGCTGCCCAAAATGACCCCCAAACCCAAAAATCAGAAGTCCACTTCTGGTTTTGAGAAATGTATATACATTTCATAAAACATTGAAGAGCGCAGAGGCGGTGAAGCCTATTGAAAAGTTGAATTCCTTCTCTTAGGGGCTTCCAAGACAGGCAGTTCATGACTACCATGGCCCTTTGGTGGGGGAGGAGGGTAGACAAAATGGTGGTCTGGGGAGTCTGAAGGGTTGAGGCCCACAAAAAGACCCTGAAGGCCATATGTGGCCGGAGAGCTACATTTGGTTCAGCCCTGCCTTAGATCCATGCTGTACGGAATAAAACCTGCCAAGGAAACTCTAGGAGAGGGTTGCCGTTAAAGTCCGAGTAAGCTTCAAGGCACAATGACGACCGAAGCTGAACTTACAATGACAGGCAAAAGAAAAGGCTGATAAAATTCTACACCATGTTATAGAGAAGGTGGCTACGAACATGCTTATAGCCAGTGTGCCGTAGTGGTTTGAGCATTGCACTATCAGCTGGCCGGCCCCTCCCAAAACTGCAAACCCCAGGACTCCATAGGATGTTGCAAGTAGAATCATAGCACTATAACAGGCTAGTGAGGAAATGTCCCAGGATTCGATTCCCTGCTCAGCCATGGAAAACGTTGGCCATGCCATACACTCTCAGCCCCAGAAAACTCTGTGGCTATTTCCGCACTAGACTGTTATAGACTGTTTGCAAACTGCAAACCCCAGGATTCCATAGGATGTTGCAAGTGGAATCATCGCGCTATAACAGTCCAGTGCGGAATAGAGTTGCCATAAGTCAGAAATGACTCGATGGCACACAGCAAACAACAATTAAAACTCAAGGTTGCTTGGCCTTTTTGAGCAAGAAGAAATCTAATGATGTTAACAAGCTGCAGTTATGGATATTGGTAATTCTAGTAAGATGAATTCAGTCAGATCTATAATGGTAGAATGAGACACTTCTTATAAATTGCTTTTTGTTTTCATTACAGTTTATGGGGGGCATCGGAGTTCTTTTGTGTGTTAGGGCAGCTAGCTTGTGTTTATGGTAGTCGATCCATATTTTAATAATGTGTTTTAGTATTTTGTCTTAGTTTTAATCTAGCTTAGCTTTCTTGTTAATCACACATATCTAGCGTTTATGTGTGTATATGTATATATATATATGTATGTATGTATGTATGTATGTATATATATATATATTTCTTTTTCTGATGTCTACTTTTGTGAATTAGTTTGTTTGCTGCCAACCTGGGGTGTGTTTTCCCATTCTGGCCCCTGCTGGGACTGGAAAACAGTCTTTCTTGAGCCCCCAGTTTGGGACCAGAGCTTTGTGCCTCCTGGAGTGAGGGCTCAGCAACCCCCTAAATCAGAGGTTTTCAAACTTTGTACCCCCTTTAGATCTACAATGTGGGAGTTGCACCCTCCCTCAACATTGCACCCCCCTTTTTGTCCTTTTCTCAGATTCTAGGAAAAAAGGAATTTTGTCATTTATGGATCAACTTTACTTCAGCCACAAAGTTTGCCATCTAGTGCCGTTGCCCCTTCCATTCTTGGTAGTTCTGAAACACGGTGTCCCCACCCCACCCCGGGGTTCATGACAGATCTCAAAGGCCTTTAAAACTTTTGCAACCGTTTCTGCAACAGTGATCCTTTAACAATTCAAATGCCCCCTCTCCACAGCGTGGGAAAATGACTTGTGGCCATGTCTTCTGGGTGATTCTGGGAATTAAACCAGTTCAGAGGAATTTAAATCAACATATGGTATGCAGTGCACCAACAGAGAAATCTAGCAATCTAGAATAGAGATCACCGATTTCTATATACCTTCTACCTTTTCATAGATGAAAACTGGGAGACAGGTGACAACAGTGTGGTCACGGTTACAGAAGGTATTCCTGAGGAAGAACAAGCAAACTACAAGATGCTGCAGCAGTTTGCTTTTGCCTGAGCCTCCCCCTCAACTGAAATAATTCAGTCCAAACCACTTTTGCACTTTGGATTCAGTTTGTAGCAATGCAAGGGAGCTGAGAACAAAGGGGGGGTGTTGGAGGAGAAACTGGGACATTTTAAAAGCAGCGGAAAAAGTGGGATGACAGAGGATTAATTAAATTGGGACAGTTGGTGGGTAGGTTTCTATGAGTCTTCCCAACTTAGAAGCTTTCCAAATCTCCTTTCTTTTCCACCTAAGGCCTTAGCCTTGATTCCCACGTGCTCCACCTCTGTGGGGACTGTCTGAGGTCGCTCTCCGGAGGTGCTATCAGTTGGGCCCAAGGCCGTGACTCTTGCTGCAATGGTGAGAAATGACATGGTGGCACAGCTCTGGCCTTTGTAACGGCTGCTGGGACTCCATTTCGCAGAGGAGGGTCCTCATTAGCGCTGCTGGGCCACCCTGGTTGCTTTGCTCTATCAGCTGCTCCCAGATGACCTTGAAAAGCGGGTGCCAACTCATTGCAGAATAATGTTTTGTGTCTGTGAGTCTCCTCAGTTCCTGGACGCATTGGACATTCTAGGAACAGCTGAGTCTCTTTTGTGCCTTCAAATTGACTCTGACTCATGGTGACTCGATCTGAGGGTTTCCTTGCCCAGAGTTGGTTTGCCATCATTGCTTTCCTCTAAGACTTAGAGAATGCGACTTGCCAGGACTGTGCAAGGATTTGAATGCAGTCTCCTGGAGCACCTCATCTAGCGTGCAAACCACTTGACCCATGTTATTTGTAGGAACAGCCAATACAGGTATTATTTAATTATTAGACTCAGGAGAGATAGAGAAAGAGAGACTCATTTTTGGGCGGATAACATTTGTATCTGAGAACATTGTCATCGGTTTTAGTGCATGAACCAGGTGCACAAACCATCACTCTTTCAGCCACTGTCCAGGGTGTCGGTTGGGAGATCAGGCTGGTCAAAGAAGCAAGAAGCCAAAAACCGAGAGAGGGGCTGATCAGGTCCTGGAGCTGGGGGGAAAACAGGAATCAGCCAAGGGGAGAAGTCACAAGCTGAAGCTGAGGACAGGTCCGAAAGGCAGGTCCAAAGGCCAAAGCAAAACACACACAGGAACACGCCGGATCCGTGTGAGAGCTTGGAGTTCAGGCCAGGCCCCTGTTGCTCAGGCCTTTTATAACAGTTCTTTTTGTCCAGTAAAGTCCAAAGGGCAGCCTGGGTGAGTGAGGTCAACACAGGGCTTGGGATTAATTAATTGCCTGGACTTGGGGTGATGAATTTATGGCCCTAAAATCATGCAGAAGAGGAAAATACTGGAGAGCCCCCAATGGAATCCGAGGAAAAAAGGGGAGATACATCTCCAAGTGCTCAGTAGATGGTTTGGTTTGGTTTGGTTTATTTTAGAAACCCGAAGTATTTGGGCCTCTGTACATATTTCAAGACAGCTAGCATGATGTAGTGGTTAGAGAATTGGACTACAACCCTGCAGACTAGGGTTTGGTTCCCTGCTCGGCCGTGGAAACCCCCCTGGTGACTGTGGACACTTCACACACTTCCAGCCCCCAGAAAACATCATGATAAGGTCGCCTTAGGGTTGCCCTAAATCAGAAATGACTGGAAGGCACACAACAACAATATATTTCAAGAAGAAAGCACACCCAAGCTAGGAGAGGCTGCAGCAGTTTGTTTTTGCCTGAAATGTCCTGGGAAGGACAAGATGCCATCCTTTCTGCTCCTTTCCTCCTGATAAATTAATGGAGTCCAAACCACAATTCTGCTTTGAACTCCGTCTGCAGCAGTGGAAGTAAGCTGAGGACAAAGGGGGAAAGGGAGAGGAGGAGGAAAGTTTGATTCCCCGCTTGGCCACGGAAACCCACGGGGTGACTCTGGGTGTGTCACACACTCACAGTCCCAGAAAATGCCACAATAGTCTTGCCTTAAATTGGAAATGGCTGAACTCTCTTTACGGGCAAACTGTAAAGTCAAAGGCCCCTCCCTAAACTGCAAACCCCAGGATTCCATAGGAGGTTGAAAGTGGAATCATCACGCTATAACAGCCTAGTGCGGAAATGGTGCGAGTTAATTGTTGAGTGAGTTGTTGCTGTGTGCCTTCATATTGTTTCCAAGTCGACTCTATCATGGGGTTTTCTGGGTCTGAGTGCGTGCGATGCACCGACAGCGTTTCATGGCCGAGTGGGGAATCAAACCCTGGTCTCCACGGTCATAGCCCAGTGCTCCAACCACTCTATCACACTCATTCTTATTTGGTTAGTAATTGTGCATATTTCAGATTGTACTTCTTTCCAAAAGTCACAGGTATGATGTATGTTTGCTGTGAAAGTCTAGTTATTATATATCCCAAGGAGAAAATTGTGTGTTACATGTGAACATCCAGGTTTTAGTGCAGCTGGATCCTTCGGCTTCCACCAGAATTAACAGTCTTGTTCTCAAAGCCTCTCCCACGCATCTTGAAAACCTGGGTGGTTGAGGCTGTTCCCGCACTACACTGTTATAGCGTATTATTCCACTTCCAACATCTTGTGGAATTCCAGGGTTTGCAGTTTACTGAGGCCCAAGAGCTCTCTGGCTGAGAATTCTAAAGGCCCCTCCCTAAACTGCAAATCCCAGGATTCCATAGGAGGTTGAAAGTGGAATAATAGCACTATAACAGTGTAGTGTGGAAATGGCCTAAGATGCACTCTAGATAAGTTTTTTGGGAGAAACAAAAAAGGTGGGAGAGCAGTTGCATAGGGACATGGGGGGGCGATTCGCCTTGGGCGGCAATGGTTTTGGGGTGTCCGGGCCCGTAGCCATGCCCCTGCGCGTGCCTTGGTCATGCCCTCATGCACTCTGGCCATGCCCCCCCACAGTGGCCATGCCCCTCATGTCGTAGCCCCACCCCTTCTCACCCCCCTCTATACAATCCAAGCTCTGCCCCTATGGGAGAGGGAGCGGGGAAATTCCCCAGTTCCCAGGGCATTGGATAGAGCACTCTATCCTGGACCTTGGCCACTGTGTCTAAGCATTGTAATAAGAAAAGTCGACAGAGAAGGAAGGATTGCCATTACGAGTGAAAAATACATGCTTAACCCTTTGGATCACCAATATAAAAAAATCTCTGCACACCCCCCTGTACATATGACATTCCTCTGTTGAATGTAGAAGACTTCCCGACGTTGGTTTTCACGTGAAGGGAAAGGAGAGGAAAAGAGATCCCAGGGCTTATCATACGTAATGGCAGATGAAATGCAGCTGGACGAGCCCCCAGGAATGCATTAGGAAGGTCACTGAGATGGAATTAGTGATGCCTCTTGCTTCGGAAGAAGCCCTGTTATTGATTTTCCAGAGCAAGGCAGCTGATTTTTGTTGTTGTATATAAGCAGGAAACGGTGTGTTACTTGATCCAGTGGTCAACGTGGGATCCGGGGATCCTTGGTGGTCCACGGACACCTCACAGGGGGTCTGCAGCAGCAGCAGCAGCAGTAGTAAGAGGGATGTGCCAGTGGAGGGTGGTAGTTTGTGGGTACTAAAACTGCTCCCTCATTTGCAAAGTACGACTCTGGAAACCAGGGTTTGAATGCCCTCTTGGCCATGGAAAGCCCCTGGATTACGTGAGACAAGTCACATTCTCTCAGCCTCAGAGAAAGGCAAAGGCAACAAATCTTGCCAAGGAAATGTAATAGGTTCACTTTAGGATCACCACAAGTCCGTTTTCAAAGGGGAGAGACATAATGGCTAGAAAAAACCTTCCCCACCAGCGGCACTTTGTTGTTGTGTGCCTTCAAACCACTTCTAACTTAATGCAACCCTAAAGTGAACCTCTCACAGTTTCTTTCTTTCTTTTTCTTTTTGCAAGATTTGTTCAGAGGGGGTTTGCCTTTGCCTTCCTCTGAGGCTGAGAGAATGTGACTTGGCTAAGGTCACACAGTCTCTGAGCAGGGGGGTCTCCAGGATCCTTAAATAAATAAATAAATAAATAAATAAATAAATAGATAGATAGATAGATAGATATTTGAATATTTAAATCTAAATTTAAATGTTTAATCCTAAATTTAAATATTTAAATTGTGAGTTAAGTCTTGAGGGTCCCTAGCAAAAAATCATACTTGCAGGAGATCCCCAGTAAATAAAAAGTTACGAAGCACTGACTTAACCCATTATTGTTGTATTATTACAGCTTCGGAGGAAGATAGAAACTAGGGCCATTTCCACACTACACTGTTATGGTGGTGTTATCCCGCTTTCAACCTCCTGTGGGATTCTGGGATTTGTAGTTTCCTGAGGCCAAAGAGCTCTCTGGCTGAGAATTCTAAATGCTCCTCCTTAAACTGCAACCCCCAGCAGCGGTGGAGCTTGGAGTGGGTGGAGGGGGGGCAGGAGGGGCAGGGCTACGGCACAAGGGGCACGGCCACTGTGAGTGGGGCTGTGGCTGCGGTGCGTGGGGGCATGGCCAGGGCATGTGGGGGAGTGGCTATGGGCTGGGACACCCCAAAAACATTGCCCCTGCCCCCCATCCCTATGCAACTCCCTTTCCTCTATTGCCGTAACACTAACCCTAACCGTAACCCTAACCCTAACCCTAGCCCCAACCCTAACCCTATCCGTATTCCTAGCTCTAGCCCTAACCCTAGCCCTTAAACCCTCTGGTTCACTGTTTCTAACGGGCTCCTCTGTTCACTGTTTCTAACGGGGTGGAATGGATGGGGAAAGAAGGGATGGTGAAGGGGACACGGGGCCCTCCAGGTCAGGAAGGCGGGATGGAAGGGAGCAGAAACACAATGGCGCGTTCCAGGAAAATAAAGGCCTGTTTTTTGTTACCCTTAACATGCACGCCGACTAGGCCTGAATAATTTGGTATCAATGGTTAAATTACTTCCAAGGTTAAATTAGCTGAATGGAATATAGAACGCCACGAATGCCAGGGTTGGATTCAATGTTATCATGGGCATGGCTAATTTTGGTCCCCCCCATTTTTTTTATGATGGGGAGGTTAATTTTTGTTGTTGTTGTTATTATATCTTTTGGGGTTTCTTTTCTTTTTTTCCCTTTTATTTTTGCTAGAAGAATTATGTGCAAGTTACAATACAAATTGCGTGTTTCGCCCCTTCACCCCTCCCCACAACCCACCCTGGGACAGTATTTCACAATTAATTTCTTTTTCCCTTTACGTGGCATGTCATTTTTCTGACTTTCGTAGGGCTGCTACCTCATTCCAGGTGGAAGTTCCTTTTTTAATTTTTTTAATGTAAATAGTAAGTGCTGTGTTGTTTTCCATATGTTCTGTTTCATTTTGGGGGGGGGGTTACTTATTTAGTTTTCTAGGATGCGTTTATATGGTTATGATTCTCTTTTTTTCTTTTACTGATGTCTCTTTACGTTTACGTTTATTATTGATAATAAAAAGGTGATTAAACTGAAGAGGGAAAGCGTTCTCTGGGTCCCAGCCTGCAGCCCCCTCTGCCCCCTCTGTCTCTTCCCTCCAGCTTGGTTTTCTCTCCCCTCTTTTCCTGCATTGTTTGCAGAGCAAACCAGCCGTTCTTTGCAGAGCAAACCAGCCGTTCTCTCTCCCAGGCGGTGAGGGGACGGTGAGGGGTGGAGGGAGGAGTGGGGGGCAGAGACCCTGGGGCTTCCCGGGATGTTCGTCCCCTTCCTGGACCCCTGGGCTCTGGCACGGGGGGAGGGAGGGATGGAGGGATGGAGGGGACCTCGCTTTGGCTGCAGCTGGAGGCAAAGGGAGGAGGAGGAGAAGCAGCACCTCCTGGCCGGGCGGGGAAGCGGTGGGCGCCTTTGGGGTGGCATTCAGCATCTCCAGCCACTTGCTTTATTCCATGTTGAAGTTGTTCTGTTACTTCGTTTTTTGCCCTTCCACTTTTCTGTCACTTTGCTTTATTTCCCAGGGATTTTTCTTTGTATTACTTGGTTATTTGCACAAAGTATCCTCCCACAGAGGCTTTCCTTGCATGCCAAACCTGTCGGATGTTAGTTCCTTTCTTTAAATTTCTTTCCAAGAATTCTTCGATGTCACTCTTTGTTTTTGAAGTTACTTCTTCATTCACCAAGATTCATTGAGTCTCCCTCTGAGTTCTTTACTTGTCTTTCCAATCAGCATCGTTGCTGGATTGTGGTCAGGGAAAGTTCTTGAGAAGGATTTCAACTTCAGGTATCTTATTAGTCCAGGTTTTAGAAACCCATATCTTATCTCTCCTTGAATGGATTTTTGTAACAAGGCAGCATTCTGCTTGCTTTTGCTGTAAGCCATCCGAGTATGAAAAGAGATGCTTTAAGTGTCTGATTTTTTATATATATATACTGGCTTATATTTCCAAAGCAAAGGGCTAATTAAGCCTTTTCCAAACCATTTCTCCACTGTCTTGATGAGTGTCTTCAGCTAGCAAATGTGAAGGTGGAGATCTCATCTATCAGCCAGCCAGCTGCACACATACGACTTTCGTGGAGTCGCTATACTATTGCTAGGTGGTGAGTTTGAGGCTTGGGGTGTCTCGCTTCACCCGTCCTGCCACGGCGAGGCCTTCCGAGTTCTTCTTCCCAGCTATTTTCCAGGAATTTATTGAAAGATGTTCTCATAGGCAGCTGTATCTTGCCTAAATTCCACAATCATTTTTTTAAAAAATAATAACCAGGCACGTTGCCTTTTTCCACTGAGGCTTTCTTAGTCAATGTCCTTTTCAGACTTGTGGCCATACTCCGGCCCCATTCTTCAGCCTCGCCTGGTTTTCCCTTCGGGGCTGCGGCTCAGCTGTAGCAGGTGGTCTTTCTGCCATGCGGAGGGAGGGCTGTGACGTCCCTGAAGTTTGCAGAGAAAGCACAGGTTTAGTTCCCTCCCAGCACTATTATCCTTGTTGACTTCAGCCGGAAGGAACCCCTCTGCCCCTGCCCCTGGACCTTCCTTTACCCACATTCTCTCTTCTCTTCTTGCCACCCTGCAGCTATCTGTGCAAACTGGGGGATCTCTGTAACTGTGCAGTCCCGGGCATATCAGACCAAGGGCCTGGAATACTGAAGATCTCTGTTCCTCCCAGGCCTGAATTCTCTTGGTAGCCCAAAGTAGGGGAGACCTGCTGAATCTAGAAGATGAGGCAAGTGTTCAGTCACCGCTGGACAACTAGTCCCACAGATTTTCTCTCAACAGAATGACTAAGGGGACTCAAGCTCCAGCCCTTGTGTGTTCCCTGAATGGGGAACTGGGAGAAGAAAGGGATGGGCAACCGCGTGCCCTCCCCCCCCGCGGCAAGAACTTCGTTCTCTGCGGCCCCCCCGTAGGGGCGGGCGGCGGTCACCCCCGTCCCGGCCGTCCCAGGTGGAGCGGGGAGGGGGGCAGGGTTTCGGCTGGGCGCCCCGCTGGTGACCGGGACCCCCGCTCCGCCGGCGCTCCCCGAGCCGCTGGCCTGCGCCCTGCCGGGTCGCCCGGCTCCGTCCGCCCGGGTGCCGCCACCCTGCCTCCCCGCGGGAACGGCCCTCGGGATGTTTACCAGAGCACTGTCGAAAACTGGAAATCATTGAAAATTCTGAAGCAACTCCTTTTTTTTAAGCTTGCAAATGTCTTTTGGCTGCCACGACAATTGTAAACATCACTTGCAAATGCATGCAAAAGCTAAATGACACGATTGCGAGAGAAAGTAGTGCGGGGCTGCAGAAGCGCATGGAAGGTCATAGGTGGAAAGTGCATAGGTGGAAAGGGCAGGCTGCACTTCAAATGTGTGGGTTTTGGGTTTAATTGAAAAGAGTTGGAAGAATGGATTGCTCAAAAGTGGACTGTTGGAAAGCAAGGGATGCGTTATTTTTTCAACAGGGCCTAAATTCCTTCCTTTTCCCTCACAGCAAGAAATGACTTGTTCTGGCAAAGCCTAAGCTCTGCTCTTCTTTCTTTAAAACTGCCAGAGCCCTAAGATATTTTTTTTTCTGCATTTATGATAAGAATTTAAACCAAATAGCAAAAAAAGGAAGAAAAACAAAACAAAGGGAATTATCCAGAAACAACATAAAGGAAAAGATATACCTATGTAGATTTAGGTAGAAATAACTTTCGATTAAGATATACTTATGTAGATTTAAGTAGAAATAACTTTCGATTAAGATATACCTATGTAGATTTAGGTAGAAATAATTTTCGATTAAGATATATCTATGTAGATTTAAGTTAAGATGTACCTATGTAGATTTAAGTAGAAATAACTTTCGATTAAGATATACTTATGTAGATTTAAGTTAAGATGTACCTATGTAGATTTAAGTAGAAATAACTTTCGATTAAGATATACTTGTGTAGATTTAGGTAGAAATAATTTTCAATTAAGAAATACCTATGTAGATTTAAGTAGAAATAACTTTCGATTAAGATATACCTATGTAGATTTAAGTTAAGATGTACCTATGTAGATTTAAGTAGAAATAACTTTCGATTAAGATGTACTTATGTAGATTTAAGTAGAAATAACTTTCGATTAAGATATACTTATGTAGATTTAAGTTAAGATGTACCTATGTAGATTTAAGTAGAAATAACTTTCGATTAAGATATACCTATGTAGATTTAAGTTAAGATGTACCTATGTAGATTTAAGTAGAAATAACTTTCGATTAAGATGTACTTATGTAGATTTAAGTAGAAATAACTTTCGATTAAGATGTACTTATGTAGATTTAAGTAGAAATAACTTTCGATTAAGATGTATCTATGTAGATTTAAGTAGAAATAACTTTCGATTAAGATGTACTTATGTAGATTTAAGTAGAAATAACTTTCGATTAAGATATACTTGTGTAGATTTAAGTAGAAATAATTTTTGATTAAGATATACCTATGTAGATTTAAGTAGAAATAACTTTCGATTGAGATGTACCTATGTAGATTTAAGTAGAAATCACTTTCGATCTTGTTTTCAGCAGCTGTATTCATATCTATAGGATAGCCCTGCCCCTCCCTCTAAGGACGGACTCATGCACTTGCTCTAACTAGCTCATATAAATCCTTGAAATCAGCAGTTATGAAATCATTTTCTTTTCTCCTAAAAAAAAAATCTATCAAGGGTGTCCAATCTTTTAAAAATGTCTGTCATGGTTTTCCCCTAATCAAACCCGATGATTTGTCCGTTTCTGCTAACTCGTTCGGTTTTAACAGCCGTTCTCCCACCGCAGGGATTTCTGACTTCTTCACTTTCCCTCCTTCTTATTTTGAACAGGATCTTGGCTTCAACAGCCTTGAGCAGCTGTGCATCACCTACGCCAACGAGGGCCTCCAAGGCTTCTTCAATAGGATTGTTTTCAAGGAGGAGCGGTAAGGGCAGCATCCACCCTCACTTGCAGAACTCCAGGACCTTTGGTTTGAGCTGGAACGGCTCCTTTTCTCTCTCTCTCTCTCTCTCTCTCTCTGTGAATTTAGTGGAGACCTGCCTTGTTTTCTATTGCTATTGTGTTTTCATTTGCTTGTGGTTTGGCGCCATTCCTTCTTCCGCACTACAATGTTATGGTGCGATCATTCCACTTTCAACATCCTATGGAATCCTGGGGTTGACTTACTCACACGCACACACATAACACAGAGTAGTTGGAGAAAATCCACATCCTTTCACTGCCCAGCTATTGTGGAGCTGCAGCTACACTCAGAGGCAGGAAAAGGAATTTCACCAGGCTTGACCGTTCTGACGAAAACAGCATTTTCACATCTCCCAAGACTTGTTGCAAGGCAATGCACACCTCACCTTGGACATCAGCACAATTGCAAGGCTTACCGAGTGTGTCCAGGACATAACGTGTCCCCAAACAGGACGTGCCCAGCTGGGGAAAAGACGGATAAGCACTCTGTAGTCAACAGGAGAAAGCTGAGTAAATTTGTTGAATGCGTAAATGCACACATTGTGAAAAACTGAATTTTAGAGGCCCAAATTTCAGTGTGAGAAGACAATACAAAGGTCTTATCCATGCCAGAGTGTTATATCACTTTGAGACTGTTTTAATTGTCATGGCTGCTGTTATTTAGGGGTTATCTTCAGGTTCACAGCACTGAAACCACTATACCGTGCGGACTCTTTTCTCCGCTAGGTGGCACCAAAACCTACCAATAGGCTAACAGCAGCCTGGAAGTAGCTTTAGATCGGTTAAAGCCAAAGCTGCCTGATATCCAAGGCACACCTTGCTTGCAATCAGCTACAAAAATAAGACCAGTATCCCAGAGCAAGAGTGGGGAGTCTTCTGCCTTCCTTGGTTCTCAATTCGGCTTTCCAGTTTTCCCCAGAAAATCACAACCTCTTCCCTCCGACCCCAATATTTGGTGGCCTCCCATCTTTTGTATGAATTTTCCCCACTGTAAAAGGTTGAGATTCCTGTCCTAGATCTTAAATGGTGGGTCTCTTCCTTCTTTGGAGGTTTTTATGCAGAGGCTGGATGGCCATCCGTTGGGGATGCTTTGATGGGTGTTCCTGGATGGCCTCTGTGGTCTCTTCCAACTCTATGATTCTAAGACTCCTTGATCCCTTTTACATGGACTGTTGTCCAGCCAGGTGTCTCCCATCCTATATTTGTGCATTTCATTTTTTCTGCCTAGGTGCAAGACCTTACATTTCTCTCTGTTGAAATTCATTTTGCTAGCCTTGGCCCAGCTCTCCAGTCATTTAAGAAGAAAAAAAAAAAGAACCCTCAGGAAAGTCAAGTTGCAAACATCTGTGTGGATTTCTCTTCAGCCCCAGGGGACCAAAAAGAGCACGGATGGCTGGCTCGCTCGCCGAGCATCTGCCCATTGCAAGATATCTAGAAACGGAAACTTCAGAGAGAAACCCCCGTCAGCTCAGCCAAAGGGCTCTTTCCCTCTGCAGAAGCCGTGGCCGCAGGGACTGTTCCCTTGATCCTCCTTGGAATTATTTATGGCCAGAGCCGTGGGAATTGTCAGTGCCTTTCCCTGCTTCTTCTTCCTCCGGCTCACACACTAGTTACACCCTGCTGGGCTTCTGGTGTGGACATTGGGGGGCCTCCATACTAAAATGGACATGGCAGCTTCAGAAGCTCTGTGCATGATTGTGTCTGTGTGTGCGTGAGAACTGAAGTTGCCGTTCCCCAAATCGGACCAGCACATTTGCTCACATCGAGGCCACAACACCTTTGCTCTTCCCTTCTTTCTGCTTGCTTTCCACTACTGAAAACTTTGTATATTGCATGCTCCTTGGGGCAGATGCCTCAATTTATTGATTTTGCTTTCTTTCTGCTGATCTTGTACATTACACAACTGATTTATTTTAACTTGAGCTTCCTTAGATTACAGTCCATTTCCTTACATGCACTGAGGTGACAGACAAGCAGGAAAGCTCATGCTAAAATAAACCGAGGAGTCTTAAAGGGGTAAGAAAACCCTTTGCAAAAATCTTTCTCTACTGCTTTTTATACTGAAATAGATGAACATGAAGAGCTGGCAAGGTGTGGGTCATTGGGTGATTTTGGGCAAGTCAAGCACGGTCAGCTTCAAACTTCAGGAAAAGAGATTCCAACCAAACGTTAGGAAGAACTTCCTGGGTGTAAGAGCAGTTTGAAAGTGGAATACGCTGCTGCCTCAATGGAGTGTGGTGGAATGTTTTCCTTCTTTGGAGGTTTTTAAAGAGAGGCTGGTTGGCCGTCTGTCAAAGCGAGGGCTTTGATGGAGTCTTCCTGCATGGGAGAAGGGGGTTGGACTGGATAGCCCTTCGGGGTTCCCTTCCAACTCTGCAATTCTGTGATTATATTATTCCTTCTATAAATCCTCATCTGTTACTGGAGGAGCATAAATTCTTTTGTTGGTGATTGCATCGATAAATGGCAGCCATGTTGTGAAAAACGTATCCCAACTCTGTGCATTTTTTCAAAAAAGATTGACTCAATAGTTTTCCTCTTTGTGGATCATAGGGCCTTTCCACACTACACTGTCATAGTGCTATTATTCCCCTTTCAGCCTCCTGTGGAATTCTGGGGTTTGTAGTTTCCTGAAGCCAAAGAGCTCTCTGGCTGAGAATTCCAAATACCTCTTTCTAAATGGCAAATCCCGGGATTCCATGTGATATTGCCATGGCAGTTAAAGTGGAATAATAGCACTGTAACAGGCCCACAGTATCTTCCTTCATTCGTCAAGAGATAGCGGGCAACTCCAAAAATGTTAGCCTTTTCCATTCCATAAGACTCTCTTTCCTATTTGTTATAATTTTTTAAAATAATACAATATTTTGTTTCTTAGTTTTTTTGATACGTCCAATCTCTTCTTTAACCTCAGGGCTGGTTCTGATGAACAGCTGATGGAAGAAAAGAATTTCTCCAGTGATTCCAGTGAAGAGCATTTACCATACACTGAGAAAGAGAAATCTATGCTCGATAGAAAATATTTTGCTGCTCGTATTTCTGCCAGTTGATCATCACATGGTATGTTCAGTAGAGGAGGAGAGAAAAAACAAATGGAATAAAAATCTGCTGTTATCACTCCAGAAGGGAAAGAAATAACAGATGCACAAATTATGTGCACAGTTATAGGGCTATGATTCCATTTTAATGGTCATGGTTTCATCCTATGCAATCCTGGGATGCACAATTTAGGAATGGCTGGTGTTGTTATATTCATTTGTAACCCACTGTTCTCCCATTAAGGAGACTCAAGGCAGCCGACAACATCTTTCAAAAGATTTTAAATGTACAAAAACATCCATAAAATATAAGTATAAAAGTTAGTTTTAAAACAAACCAATTAATTTGTAAAGCTAAACACATGAAGATTCCTTAAAAGACTATATACAGAGCATAAAAAGAGTGCTGCACAGAATTCAAAGCCTATGGGCACTCCCAAAATTGTGGATCTTGCCCAAGTTGCAAAATTGACATGGATGGTGGAACATATCCAGAGGAGAGCTACCAAAATGCTAGAAGGCCTGGAAACCATGAAGCCCTCTGAGGAGTGGCTTAGGGAGCTGGGGATGTTTAGTCTGCAGAAGAGAACGTTAATAGAGGGGATATGAGAGCCATGTTTAAATATTTGAAGGGATGTCATGTCGAGGAGGGAGCAGGCTTGTTCTCGACTGCTCCAGTGACTAGAACGAGGAGCAATGGATTCAAGCTGCGGAAAGGAGATTCCCCTCCCAGAACTGCAAACCCCAGGATTCCATAGGAGGTTGAAAGTGGAATCATCGCGCTATAAGAGTGTCCTGCGGAAATGGCCCAGGATATCTGCAGAACTGTCCTCCAGCACCACATTTCAAAGGATTTGATTTTCTTCCTATCATCTTTCTCTGCTGTCCAGCTTTCATAACCATGCGTTGACGCTGGAAATACCATGGCATGGACAGTCCTAATTTTAGTATTCAATGAAATGTCTTTAAGCTTCAGGATCTTGTCTCCTTCCGTCATAGCTCTCCTTCCAAGTCCTGATCTCCTTCTGATTTCTTGACTGCAGTTTCCATTCTGACTGAGCTTGTTACCCCATGTTATCTTCACCACAGCCAGGCCAAGAGAATGAGGGGCCCAAAGTCACCAGAAGGGGGTTCCTGGCTTTGTGGGGATTTAGAAACAAAACAAAGGCCATTTCTGCCCTGCACTGTCATAGTGCTATTATTCTACCTTCAATGTCCGGTCGAATTCTGGGATTTGTAATTTTCTTGGAGGCCAAAGAACTCTCTGGCTGAGAATCCTAAATGCCCCTCCCTAAACTGCAAATCCCAGGACCCCATAAGATGTTGAATAGGGAATAACAGCACTGGAACAGTGTAATGTGGAAACGGCCAAAGTCTCAGGGTGTTCTAAAAGACAATTTTATCCGTCCAATTAACCCAAGGCATTTTGGCCTATTAATATTTAAAGGCCTTCTTCAGAGGGTGATAAAAAAAATAGAAGAAAGTAAAGAGACAATACATAAATAACAGACATCAGGACAGGAGACAAGTTACCATTTGCTGTATCCATTATGTATGTGTACATATATGTTGCATAAAAATGAATGTAAAAATGTCTCCAATTTTAAAAAGTCCAGAGAGACTTATACAAAAACAAAATGTTACTGACAAAACGTTACTTGTTTGCCAGGTATAAGCTTGCAAAACACTGCCTCTGAAATCCCTGCAAATGGTTTTAAAATTGCATTGTCAGTAATATTTTGTTTTTGCATTCTACATATCTTAAATTGCTGGTGTTCCTTCTTCCAGTTTTCACACCTCCTTTCTCCAAGCCTAATTCTGCTTTACATATGATATGTTCAGTGTACAAATTAAACAGGTAGGGAAATAAAATGCAGCCTTGCCTGACCCCCTTTCCAATTGGCAACTATTCCGTTTCTCTGTATTCTGTCCAGAGGGTAGGGTTTTCTCCTGCATACAAGTTAAACATCAGAACGAGCAAATGTTGTGGCACACCCATTTCTTTAAGAGTGAGTCATAGTTTTTCATAATCTACACCATCAAAGACTTTGCTATAATCTAGAAGCTGCTGCTTATTCTGCATTTCACAGTTTCCGGTCTTTCAAAAAGTCTTCAATTTAAAATCATAAGTGTTAGAAGAGACCTCAGAGGCCATCCACTCCAACCCCCTTCTGCCATGCAGGAACCCCCATCAAAGCATTCCCAACAGATGGCCATCCAGCCTCTGCTCAAAAACCTCCAAAGAAGGAGGAGACTCCACCACACTCCATGGAGGCAGCAGCAGATTCCACTGCCAGATAGCTCTGACCGTCAGGAAGTTCTTCCTGAGGTTTAAGTGGAATCTCCATTCCTGCAGCTTGAATCCATTGCTCCGTGTCCTAGTCTCTGGAGCAGCGGAAAACAGGCCCGCTCCCTCCTCAACATCCCTTCAAATATTAAAACACGGCTACCATTTCCCCTCTATTAACCTTCTGTTCTGCAGACTAAACATCCCCAGCTCCTGAAGCCACTCCTCAGAGGGCTTCATGGTTTCCAGGCCTTCTAGCGTTTTGGTTGCTCTCCTTTGGATATGTTCCACCCTCCATGCCAATTTTGCAACTTGGGCAAAACTGTCCTGCAGAAATGTTCCTGGACTGCTAAAAAGATGGATAAGTGAGTCCCAGAGCAAACCACGCCTGGACTCTCCCTATGGAAGCCAAACTGACCAAAGTGAGGCTGTCGTCCTTTGGCCATATCATGGGAAGAACATGACTCCGGAGAAGAGGCACTCCTTTTTGGTAAAGCAGAAGGCCGCAGGAAAAGAGGAAGAGCCCATTACAGAGGGATGCCCTCAGTCCACGAAGACACACGACCCTGAATTTGCAAGACCTGAGCTGGATAGAGGGTGACTTGGGGGGGTCTCTGCGTCGAAGTCAACTTGACCCTAGTTGGCAACTGCAGCAAAGGAGCTGGCAGCATTGCTCCACCTGCCAGCTTGCACCCCAAGCCTCCTTATTTAAAAAAGAAAGAAAGGGCCAGGCAAATCCTTATGCGTTCCAAAACAGCAGCCCTCAAAACCTCCCTGGACATGCATGCCCTTTAAATATATTTGCATTTTAAACATGCATTTGCATTCGGGGGAAGGAGGGGAGAGAAGAGGAGGCAGTGATTTGCCTGCCCCCCCATTCTCCCCTTGGAGGAGGAAGATGACGCAGAGGGTGGGGTCCCCCACTCCTCCACGGTTGCCATGGCAACTGCCTGGGACAGAGACATCCCCCCTCTTCTTCTTTTTTTTTGGAAGGCAGGGCAGGGGCGGGGAGAGGGAGAAACCCCAGGCAGGACCTGCGCCTTGCTATTGGTAGAGGCGCGCACGTGACGCACGCTGGAATGCTAATGAATCCTGGTATTTCTCCCCCCCTCCCACGGCAGCCCCCTCGTTTCCATCCTCTGTCTGCTTGCTGCCTGCTTGCCCTCCTCTGCTTCTGTTTTGGCTGCTTTTTCTGCTCCCTCTCGCCAGGGGAGGGGAAGGAGAAGCAGAGTGGCCGGTTGCGCATGCCCCTGGAGGCCAGGTAAGTGGGGTGGGGTGGGGGCAGGGGGGCTGTCAGGGTGGGGAGGGGGAGCAGGAGAGGAGGGGGTGAGTGCCTCCTTCCTCTTTTCCCTCCTTGCGGGCCTGAGGCTTGCAAAGACCACCGCTCTGTGTGTGTCCAGGTTAAGGTGTCACTTGGCACCCTCACTTTGCCCATGCTCAGTGGCCTCGGCCAATGTGCGCCTTTGCAATGCTCGGGTCTTCCGTCGCTGCCATGCTGCCTTGCTCGCAAGTGCTCTGGGCTGCGCTCAGTTTTCCATGCTCAGCCGGAGCTGCAGCACTCCGTTGCCATCCCTCGTCTTTGTGGCAAATGCTCTCTTCCCAGTGCTCAGCTGTCATGCTTGATCGCCGTGGCCGGGGGTCAGCTGGCAAGGCTCGGCCTCCGTGTTTGGGCTCCGGTTGCAGTGTTCAGTATGCGGGGGCTCCACTGCAAAGGCCGAGTTGCATTTGGCCTTGCTCGGTCGCCATGCTCCCTTTGCAGTGCGGAGCTGCCATGCCTGGTCCTTGGTGCCTATGCTCAGTTTGAGTGATGAGCTTGCAGCGCTCGCTTGCAAATGCTGAGTCTCAGCTCAGTTGCCACCCTTGATCTCAGTGGCAAGTGCTCAGTTAGCAATGGTCGGCCTCCGTGGCAGCGCTCAGCTGCACATGTCAAGTTTCAGTGGCCACCCTCTGTTTGCAACGTACAGTTGCCGTGCCCGGTCTCGGTTGCAAAGGCTCGGTTTCATTTGCCGTGCCCGTTCTCGGTGTTGGAGGCTCAGTTTGCAATGGTCGCTTGCACCATGCTCAGTTCATTCTCAGTGACCGTCCCTTGTGGTGGTGCTCCGTTGTATCTAAGGCATACGTTGTCCATGATGCAGCATTGCACGGGATGGGTTGTGGTACGGTTGTTTGTGTGCCAGCCATGGATGAGGAAATTGTTTGGGGCTTGCTTTGCTCTGCGTGCACGTCTTACAGATGCTGTCGGTGGGCCCGAGGCTGATGTTCAGGATTGAGACTCTGATCTGAGCCTTTATCATAGATGTGTCAGCAGACATTTCTTACTCTGTGCATCCGGATGATGGCATGGCTCTCAACCTATGACCCTCCAGATGTTGTCGGCCTTCAGCTCCCAGAATTCCTGACCATCGAGCCAGGCCTGCTGAGACTCTTAGGAGATGAAGTCCAGCAACCTCTTTGGGAACGGAGGCTGAGAACCGCTACCTTCTAGGAATAGAGGAAATGTTTAATGAAGATAATAGTTCAAAAACTATCAGAAGAGCTGGCTTCCAAATATTTTGCACTACCAGTTCCGTCATCCTCTGCCCTTGTCATTGCCAGCTGATTCTTCAGGGAACTGTGATCCAAGACATTTGGAGATGGTAATTGGGCCAGGTGAGACCTCTTAGGAACTCCGCATTCAGAATATGGAAAAAAAAATCAGTTGTCTTCTATGGTTTGCTTGCAGGATGCTTGTTTTAACAGATACACTGTGCCTGGATGTGGCAGGTTTGGCTCAATTACCATAGGATTTGGGTAAACCTTCTTTTCATGAGGTTTGGAGACTTTTGCCTGATCATATCAAAAGATTCATGTCCTTTGTCTTCTGTATTTGGTACTTTAAATTGCCATCTGGTGGCCTCTAAGCAGAGTACCAGGTTGTCCTCTGCCCGCAGTCCCTCCCACGACAACACCCCTGTGATGTAGGTCGGTCTGACCATAGAGGGGACAAATTAAATAAATGGTCCAGGAAGTTTGCATGGCTGTGGGACCTTGAACCTGGATTTCTCAGTGATTCTCAATCTTTGGGCCTCTCAACTTTTGGGTTTCCATTCCCAAACGCCTCATGCAGTGTGACCAGTAGTCAGAGATTGTTGGAGTAGTGGCTGACTTCGATTCCCAGAAGGTCCAGTGAACATGGCCAGAGGCCAGGGATTTTGGGAACTGGAGTGAGAAATATCTGGAGAACCCAAGGATCGGAGCTGCGGATCTAGCCGCTACCCCATGCTGGTTCTGTATGTAGACAAGCATCTTCCCCCGGTGACCTAGCAGGGCGCAGAACCAGAATCACAGAGCTGGAAGAGACAGCAAGGGCCATCTGGTCCAACCCTCTGCTATAGAGGAAGAGCAACTGCCTGCACTCTTGAAAGATACCTGTTCAACCTTTGCTTAAAGTCCTCCAAATAAGGAGACTGCACCTCCTTTCAAGGGAGCCCGTTTCGCCAGTCTTACAGTAAAGGAGTTCTTCTAATGTTTAGGTAGAAATCCTTTTCTTGCGATTTAAATTCATTGGTTTATGTCCTAGTCTCCAGAGCAAACAAGCTTGCTCCATCTACGTAAAAAGAATCAGCAAACCCTCTCGAAAACCAGCTCGCCCTCCACAATTGCAGGTTTAACTCTGATTATTTGTGAGTTTTTCCAGCCCCTGCCTCCCCATACGAGGCACTTCTTTTCTGAGGAAACCTTCTCTCTTGACAGTTCCAACCAGGCCATAATACCCTTTAAAAACCTGCCTCTGATCCTCCTCCTCCTCCTCCACCAGCCGCTACCTAAAAGATGGATCACAGCCTGATTTCTCAGCAGCACAAACCCTTTCTCAATGCTCCATGCACCCAAGGAAGGAGATGGGAGAGAAAGAGGAAGTCCAGGGCCCCATGCCAATGCACCGCCGTTCCCTCTCTTTCCATGACCTGGTTTGGGCCCTGGGTGCCCCCTCTCCCCACCATGCCTTGGCCCCTTTCCCACAGCCAAATAGACACACATTTTGATATTTGGAGTTTTTCCCCTTTTTGGGGGCACTGCACTCCTAACCCTAGTAAATGTGGAGGACTAACTATATGGTCATCCTTCCACATTCACTGTGGTTAGGGGCTCAGGACCCCTGAGAAACTGGAAAAACCACAAATAACTCTTCCACCACCACCCAAAAAACCCCCTCCATATTTAACACAGGGGTATGATTGACGTATTCAACTCACTGTGGATGCCTTCGAGTTCTTGGGATTCCTTTGCAAGGCAGAAGCAAGCGGCCCGTGGGGCTTTCTGCTTTGCCTGAAAATACTGTTATCCAACATTGTATATTCTACAGACCCATCCTGTAAGCGGTACATATCCATTAATGCCCAAACTGTTACATTGTGTTACTGACAATTACAGCTTATAATATTTCTGTCACAGCTTCTGCATTTAGATCCATGGATCTAAATTATTTCATTATTTCATTACCGTATGCACTTTCAACTGTTTGGAAATGGATTGTTAACACCTTTTCTTGCTTAGTAAATCAAGCTGTTATAACATATGTTTGTTTATAGAAGTAGAGTTGTAGAGTACACATTGATGGATAACACGGTTTTCAGACAGAGGACCACCAAGGTTAAAGCCCCAGGACATTTTTGTTAGTCCGTCTTCTACGTGATGAGCCATGTTTAAATATTTGAAGGGATGTCATGTTGAAGATGGAGCAAGCTTGTTTTCTGCTGCTCCAGAGACTGGGACATGGAGCAATGGATTCAAACTACAAGAAAAGAGATTCCACCTGAGCCTTGTACTTACTGGTACAAGCAGTTCGACAGTGGAATTCGCTGCTGCCTCAATGGAGTGTGGTGGAGTCTCCTTCTTTTTGAGGTTTTTAAAGAGAGACTGGATGGCTGTTTGCTGGAGGTGCTTTGAATGAAGATTGTGAGCAAAGCTGGCTGCCTTCTCTTCTGAATTGTAGTCTGAACTTTGAACAAGCTGCCCAAGTTGCAGAACTGTGTTATTGTTAGATGCCATCAAATCAGTTTCAACTTAATGGTGACTCTATGAAGGGGAGCCCCGGCCCTGCCCAGGTCTTGCAAAGAAAGGTTAGGTTGGCACCCTAGCTGGTATTTTTCTGTAGCAGGGTCAGATTTATTTATTTTTTTAAATTTTGGCAGAACTTGGAAGACAGACTGCTCAAGAGAAGTCAGCCTGGTAGAGCTGTGCTGTACCCTCTGTGTTTTGTTTATTTGTTGTTTTTAATGGCAATGTTTTTGCCTGGCCTTAATTTTTACGGATAGTTTAATTATCCCGCTGGACTTCTGCATTCTCTGGGGTTAGGGGCATAGGACCCTCACAAAAGTGGCAAACTCAGAAATATCGAACTGTTGGTGTGTCTGTGGGAAGGGGGGCAAGGCACAGTGGGGAGAGCGGGCACCCAGGGTCGAAGCCAGGTCAGGGAAAGGAGTGGAAAGGGGGTGAGTGAGTTGGCATGGTGGCCCTATAATCTGGTTCCCTCGGCCATCTCCTTCCTTGGGTATTTGGCAGGCCTTGGGAGAGGGTTTGGGATAACCATTTAACCGTTGTAAACCTTCTTGAGTACTAGATTGGGAAAATGGGCAGAATAAAAGTAAATATAATAATGATAATATAACCACAGCAACAACTCAGGCTTCCTTGATTGGGTCTGTCCATCGGTACTGTGGTCTCCCTCGTTCCCCACCGCCTTCCGCATCACCCGTTTATTTGTCTTGCTGAAAGTCCAGGGGATCCGTTCGACATTTCCCCACTTTTCCAGAAATTTGATTTTCTTCCCATCAGCTTTCTCCACTGTCAGCTTTCACAGCCAGGCATAGAAACTGGAAATGCCATGTGGTTGTTGCAATTCGCCAAGGCGCATTGTGAGTTTTGGATAAAAGAAGTTTGTGTGGAGCATGTCGAAGCTACCCCGTGGTGCTAAATTTTCTGTTAAAGAAGTCACGCCTGAGAGCACGTCTACTTTGTGAATTGAGGATACCTGTATTCTTCTAGGGGAAACCCGCCCCGCAGGGTCGTTGTGAAGCAAGACGTTAGGAGATATCATGCAAGGTTAGAGAAGAGAGGCTAGGCTAGCTGCCATGGAGTCTTAAAATAACAGACTCCTGGGCTCATGATTATAGCGGGTTTGATCGCAGCAATGAAGGTCTCTCCTGGGAACCAGTCCCTTGAAATGGAGATGAGATTAGAGAGCTCATGGGGTGGATGGGGGGGCAGAATTTTTAATTTCCATTTGATGTCTTCCCCCATATCTCCCCCCACCTCGCATCCAGTGGCTCCTGTCCCCCCCATCCTCCTTATGTCAGGCTAATTAACTTCCATCCAGGCTCCTTGATGCCTAATGATGAGTGAAGGAGAGTCTGGTTGGCTGGTTGTCAGAAACATCCGGATGGCTCCGTGGAGAGTTTGTTGTTCCCCCTCTTGCTGCCGAAAAAAGCAGCATGTTTTCCGGGGAGTCAGCTGCGTTGGAGTTTTCTGAGCGCCCCGGACTATTCGTCTTCCTTGAGGTCCAGCCTCTGTCCTGCTGTCCATCAGGGGTGGAGAAGGGTGGTCCCTGGGTTGTATGTGGCCTACAGGTTTGGGTTTTTTGTGGACCTCAGACTTTGAAAGAGCAGGGGTTCAGAGAAGCCACCCCCCTATTTTCACCACAGATGCCCAAAATTCTCAGTCACAAGTCTGGGCTTAGCGTAAGCGGCCTTCCATCTTGGATGGGAAGCCACCCCTCCTGAAAAAGACAGAAGGTTCATGCTTCTTTGCAGGGGGAAGTGATGGAGAGTGTTGGCTCCCATCCAGGGCTTGGGAAAAGGTGTTTGTTTTGGACTACAACCCCCAGAATCCCCCTCAAGCCAGTGTGGGTATTCTGGAAGTTGTGGTCTCTCCAAAATGGCTCCCCCCCTGAGCTCTGCTTCCTTCGGAGACTTTGTCTTGCCTTTTTCCCCCGTGTGGACCTTGAATGTCAGTGATTTTAAAGCTTTCGTGATCTTCTCATTGCTAGGGGATCAATCCACAGTTGTATTATTTGTTGCCTTTATATTTCACTTTTCCTCTCTGTGAGCCGCAGAAGATGTATTCCTGCATCCCGACATTCCCCTGCACAACAGCCCTGTGAGGGAGGTCACATCGAGGGAGAGAGACAGGCAAAAAGGGTCAAGGATGAGCCCGGGTGTCAGCAATGAATTTCCTAGCTTACTGGGTACTGGAAACTAGATCTCTCACATCCCAGGCCGATGTTTTGACCAGTACACTACTCTGCCTCCCACAAACAATACATTTAGTGGTGTATCTCCTAGATCTGACTCATTCATTGGAGGTCCTTAAACACACCTTGGATGGGAATCTCTCAGGGACTGGATGGCCTTTGTGGTTCCATCTAAGATTTATAGAGTCACAGAGTTGGAACCATCAAGTCCAACTCTCTGATAAGTGCAGGAACTCCAGCCAGAACATCCCCAGCAGGGAGCTGTCCAGCCTCTATTTGAAGATGTCCAGAAGTGGAGACCCCACCACCTCTCTGGGCAGTTGGTTCCACTCTTACTATCAAGAAATTCATTCTAATGTTAAATCTGAAATCTACCCTCCTGTAACCTAAAACCATTAGATGTGGTCTTACCCTCTGATGGAGCAGAAAACAGGCCTGCCCGCTCATCTCAGTAACAACTTTGGAGATATTTAAAGAAGGAAATCATAGAATCATAGAGTTGGAAGAGACCCCAAGGGACCATCCGGTCCAACCCCCTGCCATGCAGGAGCACACATCAAAGCACTCTCAACAGATGGCCATCCAGCCTCTGCTTAAAAACCTCCAAGGAAGGAGACTCCACCACACTCCATTGATGTAGCAGCATCTTCCACTGCTGGACAGCTCTGACCATCAGGAAGTTTGAATCCGTTGCTCCTTGTCCTAGTCTCTGGAGCAGTGGAAAACGAGCTTGCTCCATCATCAACATGACATCCCTTCAAATATTTCAATATGGCTGTCATGTCCCCTCTTAACCTTCTCTTCTGCAGGCTAAACATCCCCAGCCCCCTCAGCCGCTCCTCATAGGGCTTCATGGCTTCCAGACCCTTCATAATTTTGGTTGCCCTCCTCTGTCATGTCACCCACACCCCAAGCTGAGCACATCCAACTCCTCCAACCTTTCCTCATAGGTTTGGTTCTCCATAGCTCTTATCATCCTCGCTGCACTTCTCTGAACCTGCTCCAACTCACCTTTATCCTTCTTAAAACGAGGCACCCGGAACTTCTACGATGCATAGAAATCACAGAAGAAGCAGTGCTTCTGTGATCGGTTGCTTCTGTTTCGGTGCTCCCTTTAAACAGTGGAGGAAGGAGAAGGGATTTGCTGTTTGGATCTGTGCAGTTTATGGCTTGTTATTGTCTTTAAAATTTGTAGCTGCAGCCGTGGCCGTCAGACGGGTTTGATTGATGGTGGACGTCACAAGCGGATTACTTGAAATATATTTAATCAGAGGCACAGCTGACCTTTGAAATGATGGGGGAGATGCTGGTCTTCCCTTCACTTTCCTAGTTTCCCTTATGTTCTTCTTTCTTGCTGGAAATGAATGCTTTTCTGGCACAAATATATCCCCTCCCCTTACGCTTGATGTTTCTATATCTCTTTCCAAGAAATGTGCGCCAGGGGAGGAGGCAGAATTCTTGAAAGTAGGGGTCAGAATAGCTGCGTGTGTGGAACTCCGTGAAGGATTCTGGATATGGTTGTGGAAACCACAAAACCTGTGATTTTTAAGAATTCCATTTCTTTAAAAAAGAGGACTCAAGTTTCTAGTCCTCTTGGTTACCTCTGGTAGGGTCAACGGGCAGATTGTTACCATTCGTTTAAATGGCGATTTACGCGTAAACCAGCCTGAAACGGTGGGTCCTGCCGAAAGCGTGCAATCTAAAATACACGTGTATGCACACGCACAGAGGGAAGGGAGGAATAATAAAACCATACTCTGCAATTGTGAAACAGATTTTGTTGTTGCACCAAACCACAAAACCATTTAAAATGCAAAGAGATTGTAATTAAAATATATATGAAAATTAAAAGTACAAGTGCAATTAAAAGCACAATTTAAAATATAGTTAAAAATAGGTGGGGTAGTATATTGCATACTATATATGTAAAATTATGTTTTTATGTAACTGATACATCATGTTAGATTTTTAGTAATGTATATAATTATATTATTATGGTGCAATAATGATAATTTTATAATTATTTACAATTATCTATTATATATAACCAATTATATATAACTACAACCCCCACAATCCCCCAGTTTTCTGGGGAGTTGTAATCTGACATGTCTGAAAGGCCCCAGGTTGGAAAGAACTGGTCCAGCTCATAAAGGCTTAACTAATTCCAATTTTATTTGTTACTGTTGCCTGATTAATGACTTTTCTGGACTCCATTTCCATTCTGCAAAACCCCTGAAGGAGTTTGGCAATATTTATTAACACAGTTGCTCGGGTTTTTTTTAACATCTGGTTGGCCTCCCTCTTTCTTTCTTCATTGTAAGCATGGGAAGCTTGCTTTTAAGAAGGAAAAAAAAAAGATTTAATAAGTTAAGAGTGAAAAACCGTTGGCAGGATCTGTTCCCTGCCCCGGAAGTGGTGATAAAAGGCTGTTACAGAGTTCCCCATTAGCCTACCCAAATGGCTTCTGTCTGCTTACAGGCACCAAAGCTGTAAATCTTCCGGAAATCGCACTCAGCGTCCTGGTAGCAAGGGCTCTGTCTGGTGTCCTCTTGTGGCCGACAGCTTCCTTTCCATGCCGGGGAATCCCAGCAGCTGCCTTCTCTGAATGATGATTGCAAACCACAGAAATTTACGCTGGCTCCCTCATCCCAGACTGTCAGCCCTTTAAAGAAAAAAAAAAACACATTTTTTAATAGAATCTTAGCATTAGAAGGGTCCCAAAGGTCACCTAGCCCAACCCCCCGACATAAACAACTCAAGCACTCCTGAGAGAAGCATATCCAACCTCTGTTCAAAGACCTCCAAAGATGGAGAGCCCAAGAAAGCCCATTCCACTATCAAGCAGCTCTTATAGCAAAGAAGTACTCCCTAACATTTAGGTGGAATCTCTTGTGGTTTGAATCCATTGCTCCCTGTCCTAGTCTCTGAAGCAGCAGAAAACATGTTGGCTCCATCTTCTGCATGACATCCCTTCTGATGTTTCAGATGGGCGTGTCAGGCACACTCAGCCCCCAGAAAACCCCGTAACAGGTTGCATGGACCTGCAACTTCTGCTATGTATTTGTAAATTTATTGGAGAGATTCAGTGAGGGAATGGGGAGGTCCAAGCGAGAGGGACTTCCTCCTTGCTGAAGCCATGCTGGGTCCTTCCTGAGCATGGCTTGTTCTTCGTTCTAACACATCCTGCTTTAATGGCCGTTTCTCTTTGGCCGTCTCCGCTCTGTGGCTCCGGTCTTCACATTGCAAGGCTAGGGAATGATTTCTAGTTTGGAGACCCTGCCTGTCTCACTAGGTATTAAGAAGACCAAATGGGGCAGCTAAAGAAACTTGATATGCTTTGGTTGGGCTTGTGCTTCCATATCCTCCCGCATTTCGCAGACGAAAGCTGGGACACGTATGGCCGCGCAGCATCAGTTTGTGGTCCAGGAGGGGGGCTAAGATATTAATTAGGAAGATGACACGAGCTAGGAAAGACGGCAGCAGTGTGCTTTTGCCTGAGCCACCTGGAAAGGGAAAGATTCCACCCCTTCTCCATGCTGAATTGTTTGAGCGCAAGCTACATTTGCACTTTGGACCAGTTTGCAGCAGCTGAAGGAAGCTGAGGACCGAGGGGGAAAGCGGGAGTGGGAGAGAGAAACCGGAACATTTTAAAAGCAGCGGGAAAAGTGAAATGAAAAATTAATCAGGACGGTCCCTGCCAGATTGGTGTGTGTTTCACTGAAGGATGAGCTCCGTTCCTTCTGATCACCGACTCTGTCTTGGAAGTCTGAATAAATTCTAATGCTCCCCCCCAACCATCCTGCTTTCTCTCTTCCCACTGCAACCGCTTTTTAAGGGGCTACCAAACTCAAATTAATTTGCTCCTAATGCCTTCCTCTCTTCCCTCCTCCCTGAAAACGGCTAATTTATATGCTAATTAGCCTGATGGAAATCGATGGTGCCTTGCAGATCAATAGGGGATCCTACGGGTGCTACCGAGGCCCAGCCAGCTAATGGAATCCTTTCGAGGCCGACGCCAGCAATGAAAACGAGGCAGTTAGGGGACGATAAATGGGCTGGTTGGGGGGGGGACAGTTGGGGGGAAGAGGGGGCAGAAATGGTTGAGTGCTTTGTACTCCGGTGGCACGAGTTATTGCTCTACCTTTACGACATCAGTGTTCTTCCTTTCATCCTTTTCTCTCTGTGTGTACAGCCCAGATACCCTAAAGGCACCAGATCCCGTCTGATCTTGGAAACTAAGCAGGGTTAATTCTGGTTAATCCTCGGATGGGAGGCCAGCAAAGAATACCAGGGGCTGCGGGCTACGTTTCAGAGGAAGGAACTGGCAAACACTACCTCTGAGTATTCCTTGCCTGAGAAAATCCTATGAAATTTATGAGGTCGCCATAAGTCAACGGGTGGCTTGAAAGCATGTGCACCCACATGCTCTTTCTTAAGTTTTCCCAGTGAATTGTAACTTAGGGGAGAGAGAAGAGAGTGGGGAACTCCAAGAAAGTGGGGTGTTTTTGGACCTGCATTTTATAAAACAAAAATCAAGTTTCTAGTCTTTAAGTTTTGGCTTTGGGGAGGAAAACTTTTTTAAAAAAAAGAATCTATTTTTTTCCAGTGCGCTTAGCCACCTTGGGTCCCATATTGGGAACAAAGGGTGGGTAATTAATTAATGATAGCCGCGAGGAGGCAGACTTGGGGAGGAGCCGACAGTTATTTTTGCATCCTGTGTGCAGCAAAAACGGGGAAGCATAAAAGGAATAAAAAGGTAAGGGGCTTTGAAACAAGGATGGGGAGCTTTGTCCAAGGGTCGGTTTTGTATTCAGAGGAGTCTGGAAGGGCGGAGCCAAATGCAAAAGGGGCAGGGCCAAATGCAAAAGAGGCAGGGCCAAATGCAAAGAGGGTGTGGCCATATTTTAGCTGAAAGGGCTCCACTGCCAGCAACTAAGCATTAGGAAGGCTAAGTCAGATGGGGGAGAACCTGGTAAAGTAGCTGGGAAACCACCAAAAACGGGTGCTGTGAGGAAGGGGCGGTGTATTTTGGGACGGCTGGGAAGGCCTGTGAAATGGCAGTGAGCATCCTGCTTGCACCCAGTACCCGAGAGTGGTACTGGGTTGCCCCCCATGGATTGGATGGAAGTGGTTTTCCATGCATGGGCACCCAGTGCTCAACCCTAGATTAACCTCCCCCTTGCTTGGAGCCAGATGCTCCAAGGCAAAGAGAAGGCACGCAGGGGTTGCCAGTTTGGAACTGGCTAGAAAATCACTCCAGCTACCGGGATGGTCTTATTTCACTTTGCCAGCCGCTGCCCCTTCCGTTATTTGGATTTGTAGTCTCCCCCGCAACCCTGGTCCCTGCCTGGGGGCGGGGGCGTCTTGGCCAGGAGCATCATATCAGGTCCCTTAATGTCTCCCTGGGGAAGTGGTAGCACTAAACTGCTTAGCTGACCCTATGGGATTTTTAAAAGAACGAGAGGGAGGGCGGGAGAGAGACCTTCCAAAACTATTTGCATGAAATACTGCAGGCAAAAAGCCAAGGCCCCGATTGGCGGTTGCTAAGCGACATCATAATCATCAGGAAATTGGGCTCTCTTCTTTTTCCCCCTCCCACTCCCTCCACCCCCCCCTTTTTCCCAACCCTGGAATATATGTGCAGTTGATGTGCGGAAGGGGGAGGATGGGAGACAAAGAGCATTCACAGCCGGATTTGCTTGTGGGCATGGCAATTCTCTCCCCCCACCCCGTGACATCTTTCATAGCGCATGCAGCCAGCGCATCTCCGACTCACAGTGACAGTGTGTCACTCTAAATTTTGGCCTCCCGCCCCCTGGGCCTTGCTCAGCTGAGTTGTGGGAACCCGAAACAGCCGGTGAGTTTCTGGTACAATCTTTGGAAGAGGATCCCTTCTTTGGTGCAGCCCGGGCATGTGTGGGATTGAAGGATGAAGTGTGGAGCTGAGTGCGGGACCCGTAAAGGGATGGTGTGCATGTCTGCCCTTTGGAGATGGCGCCGGCCTGTGGACACATCCCACAGATCCTTGTTAAAATGTGGATGTAGCGGAGGTTGGTCTCTGGGTGGATTTTGAGAGCGGAGCATTGATTTGGATACGTCTTTGGGAGACAGCCAAAATGCGCATGGCGAGGCCCGTGTTTATCTGGTGTGCTTGCCACGTAGGTGCCCACTTTCAATAGGAGGTTAGGTTTCCTTCCCAAGTCAGGCAAGTTTCTAGACCTCAAGGTGACATGGAGGGAAATTTTCAGGCAGTGGAAAGGTGGGGAAGCAAATAGAAATTGGGATCAGGAGGTCTAGCAGTGGGGTGCTTGACTTCTGTAGAACCAGTAAGCCCTTCCTCCGTCCTTCTGTCCTTCCTTCCTTCTTTTTCTGGGATGAGTGTTGGAGTAGGACCTGCTGTGAGAGTGTCACCCCAAGTCACGAAACAGTAGCCAATGTGGAATCAAGGTTGAAGCTCCTTCAGAGGAAGGGCTATAGGGAATGCTTAATGGTTTAGAAACAAAGGGAGGGATTGGTGGAATTGATAAACTTGAGCAGTTATGAATGTGATGGGCAGAACTTCTGTTTTCTATGATTTCTGGCCTGGGGAATCGCACCATGGAGGAGGTGGGTTCAGAAGAGAAAGAGAAGGAAGAAATAGGTTGCGTGATGCATGATGAACCTGTGGAACTCAATGCCACTGGGATGGGTGATGGCCGTTTGCTGAGTTGGACAGAGACTGGCTGGGAATTGAGCGGCTCTCCAGGTGATGTTCCCAGCATTCCCCACCACCGGCTGGGGGCTGCAGTCAGACAAATGTGGAGGGCCACACAGTTCCCCCTGTGATGTTGGCAATGGATAGGGGACCCCATTCGACCTGAGGGCTGGATTCAGTTTTGGAGGAATCAGGGGAAGGCACAAGCCAGTGGCGGGCAGGGCCAAAGGCAAAAGCGTTGGTCCAAAAACACCAGCTCTTGTTGCCTGTAAATGCTAAGTGGTCTACCTGTGGAAATTAGCTACTCGGGGCAAATGGGAAAGGACTCCTGTCCTCATTTTAAGAAGGACATAGGACTAGCGTTCAGCACCCTGGATAACGCCTTGAAAGTTCGGACTAAAAACCGTAGTCAATTGACCTTTTCTACCAGTACCGAAGCTGCCACTCTGAGTTTTATCATTGAGGTAGGATTTGCACCCAAGACTGCATCCCAGCATTGCTGCTCTCTTTTGTGTGCCCACAGTTGCTCCTCGCCTGCTCCGCCATCTTGGCCACGATCTTTCTTGGGAGGCGCCGTTGGGGCCCTGGATGGTTACCATGGAGAACGAGCAGCCGCAGGCCCTGCCCCCTCCTTCCAGCAGCGCCGGCGCTACGTCTGCCGCCACCGCCGCGACAGCCGCTTCCTCCTCCACGACCACCCCCACGACCGCCGCCACTAATGGGCGCCAGGCCGGCCCCCAGATCTCTGTGTACAGCGGGATTCCCGACCGACAGACCGTTCAGGTAAGCGGAAGTTCTCTGGTTGGAGTCTGAAAGTTCTGCCTGTACTCGAGAGTTATCTCAGTTTCATCCCACTTTGGTCACCATGACCCTGTGATCCATTGGAATCCTGGGATCTGTAGTGTGGAGTGGAGACACACTGAATTCCTTGCTGGAGAGCTCTGAACATGCTCCACAAACTATATCCGCTGTATCCACGCTAAGTGACGTTTATGAACCAGTTGTACGTTTGCCACTGGTGGCATGTGTGAATGAGGTCCTTGCAGCGTTATAGCGGTATGATTCCACTTTACCTGCCATGGCAACACCCTATAGAATCCTGGGATTTGCAGTTTCAGTAAGGCTATTCGGAGAGCTCTAGCTGGCGCCTCACCAAACCACAAGCCGTAATATGTCACAGTTACCGTTAAAGTAAAATCATAGCCCTAAAAAAAACATTCCTGCCAATAGCTGTGAGACCATCTTTGTGGAAATGCAGACCGTGGTCCAAGAAGCCAAATCGTTCCCGGCCGCACCATCTGCGGAACCGGTCGTTCCCCTCCGCTACTCTTCTCTCCCTTTGCGGGCCGTGTCCTTCAACAGGGAGGAGAGATGAAATCACCCCCCGGGCCCCCCAGTCCCTCAGCTTCCTACCCATAATTTCATAATCCTTTGTGATACCCTGGAAGCTGCACTGCACCAGTGTCGTTGGTTCCCGCATGAACCAAAAGGAAGGTGTAACAGTCTCTGGGCTTGGCCACTCTTGTCAGCCTCTCGGTTACATAATGAATTTTAGCCCCAGGGAGACAGCACACCTCACAATTTGTCCTGTCAGGTTTGCAATGGTTGTTTCTTTTCCTTTTGGCAAGGAACGTGTCCAGTGGAGGGTCTGGAAGCCATGAAGCCCTCTGAGGAGCGGCTTAGGGAGCTGGGGATGTTTAGTCTGCAGAAGAGAAGGTTGAGAGGGGACAGGATAGCCATGTTTAAGTATCTGAAGAGATGTCATGTTGAAGATGGAGCAAGCTTTTTTTCTGCTGCTCCAGAGACTAGGACAAGGAGCAATGGATTCAAGCTGCAGGAAAGGAGACTCCACCTGAACCTCAGGAAGAACTTCCTGATGGTCAGAGCTGTCTAGCGGTGGAATCTTCTGCTGCGTCAATGAAGTGTGGCGGAGTGTCCGTCTTTGGAGGTTTTGAAGGTTTTTTAGCTGGATGGCCATCTGCTTTGATGTGTGTTCCTACATGGCAGGGTGGGGGGGGGGTACTGGATGGCCCTTGCTGTCCTTTCCAACTCTGTAATTCTGTAATTCTATGATTCTAGCTCTCATGGGTTCACCCTCCAGAATTGTGAGATTTGTATTTTGACATGAGGTCAGTGTGTGATAGTGTTTGAGTGTTGAACTAAGACTCTGGTTGACTGGGGTTCAAATTCCTGCTCAGCCAAGGAAAGCCCACTGGGCCAGGGCACACTCTCTCAGCAGCCTTAAAGGAAGGCAAACGCAAATCTCCTCTCAACAGATCACAGCTGGCATGGTATTTGAGAACTGGGCTAAGACTCTGGCAGAGCAGGCTTCAGACCCCCACTCAGCCCTGGAACCGCACGGGGTGACCTTGGGCAAGTGCCAGTCTCTCAGCCTCAGAGGAGGACAATGGGAAACGTCCTCTGAATCAATCAGGAAGACCCTGTGATGGGTTTGGAGCAGACCTTTTCCCCTGTTGTGGGATGCTGCAACGGGGCCAGAGCGCATGGGGCTTGCCCTCTCCGGAGACTCTGGCCAAAGAGAATGCAGGAGTGCTCAAACTTGTAAATTCCAGTGCAGGTCTGTCATTTGTGGGGATGTGGCACCCTCTAGTGGCTTTCAGAGAGCAATGTCTTGGTTCACCCATGCGGCCGGGGAGCGCACATGCGTCACTCCAACCAACCAACCAACCAACCAACGTGCAGTGCAAAATTGGTTCAGTGAAATGGCAGGAAGACTTCTAACCACCCCTCCTTTCTGTCAGTTATGGTGGCCAGAGGTGAGGAAGAACACTTTCTTGGACTACAACTTGAAGAATCCCCAGCCGACATCTGGAGAGCTGCCACACTTTGGTTGTGAGGATAGGAGAGACAGTTTTGCAGCTCTTTTGTTTTTTTGGGGGAAAATGGGGCATATAAAATTAAGCATCGTCAGAGGCAGAATGAATAGGGGGAGAGATTTTCTCCTCTTTCCCATGTCCTCACCAAGTGGGCCTGTGATGGTGAGCAGCACAGGGAAAAAGCCCTCCTTTGAAGGTTTTTAAAAAGCCCACTCAGAAAGAGCACATTCTTGGCCTTTTTATGAAGAAGAAGAAGAAGAAGAAGAAGAAGAAGAAGAAGAAGAAGAAGAAGAAGAATTATTATTATTATTATTATTATTATTATTTTTTTTTTATTTATTTATTTATTTATTTATTTATTTATTTATTTATTTGTATCCCGCCTCTCCATATGGATCGAGGCGGCGAACAACTTACAAATAGCATGTATTTCAATACATGCCCCCAACAAGCTGGGTCCTCATTTTACCGACCTACGGAAGGACGGAAGGCTGAGTCAACCTTGGAGCCCGGCAGGATTGAACTCACAACCTTGTGGCTCGCAGTACTGGCATTTAACCCCTGCGCCACCAGGGCTCACAATGTGAGTTGGCAGTGTCATTTGCTGTCATGTGCCTTCAAAATTCTCTCTCTCTTATTTCTGTGCTCTTTCTGCCTTGGTTGCCAAATATTCTGTTAAAGAAGCCGTGCCCAGGAGCGCATTGAATTTGTCAACTGAGGAATGCCGGTGTTGTCACGGCCCGTCTCTGTCTCAATCACGCATTTGGTGTCAAATGTGTGATTGAGATCCATTAACTCTACAAAAGGCCTACTTTTGGTGAGGTTGATGCTGGTTTGTAGCCTGAGTGTAAATGAAAATTCAGAGCCACTGACTTTACAAAACACCTGCTCCTAGTGGAAATTAGGTTGGATTGGTGAAGTGGTCCATCTGTTTTGTGACTGCAGGAATTCTGGAAGCTGCTGCCGTATTATTTTTAAACAGTTGTTAAAACGTGCTTGTGCATTTCCACAAACTTTTCTGCATATCCACAAATATCCACTGTGTCTCGAGAGAAGATGGGACTTTGCACTGGGCGAAAGTTGGAAATGTTATTTCCTCTTTCAGACTAGAGCCATGGTGTTTGGGACGTTAATCTGAAAGCTTCTTTTCCCCAAGCACCATGACTGGAGGATTTGTGGAGATGGAGTCCAAAAATTGTTTCCCCGAAGAGCTGGTATGAAGCACAGCAGCAGTTGCGGGGTGTGTGTGTGTTCTGGGAGCTGTCCTCCGAATTTGCTTTTCCCAAGATCCATTTTGAAGGACAGTGGCCTTTGGCTGGGGGATTTGGGGAGTGGTGGTCCAAAAGTCACTTTCCCACAATCTGCTTTAAGGCAAAGTGGCTGGGGGATGCTGGGAGTTGTGTTCCAAATGTGTCCAAATGTGCTCTTCCTAAAATCTGGTTAGAAGCTCTACAGTTGGGGGATTCCAGGAGCTGTAGTGCCAGAGCCACTTTCCCACAATCTGGTTTGGAGCACAGTAGCTGGAGAATGCTGGGAGCTGTAGTTTCCCCATCCCCAAAGGAGTTTTCCAGTGTTCTGAGGCTGGAGCATGGAAGTGGCTCTTTCGCCTGGGTTCTCCCCCACCTTTCATCCCAGGACCTCCTTCCCCTCCCCTCCCCTTCCCCCTCCTCTCGCTCCTGGGCCCCGGAGGCGGGAGGCCAGAGGTCAGTCCTTTGTCCTCCTCTCTCCTCCCACGCAGCCGTGGGGAGAAGCGGAGACTCGACCCCTGGAAAACAGGGGACCCCAGGAGGTGGAAGGGGACTTGGAGAAGCAGCAAGTCCCTCTTTTCCTCCCTGGCGCACTGTTTGCTTGGATCCTGCTTTCTGGAAGAGGGGTGTTGGTGCTTCAAATGACAGCACTTGGGGGTCAGGGCAGCCTCCCTCCTTCTCACTCTCTGCCCCCCTTGCCTGCCTTCTGGACCTCTGATCTGGAGTCCTTGCAACATCCCGGGTCTCTGTTGCCACCAGTGTAAGTAACTCCATTTTGCGGCGGAGCTTTTGGCATCTCTAACAAGTTCAGCTTCTTTGGAGAATGGGGGGGGTAGAATATGTGTGTGTGTGTACTCACCTAGGTTTGGGGGATGCCAGTCCAAGTCCCCCTGAACCACCCCCACCTTCTCCCCCTTCTAAGGTGGGCACAGTCTGGGGAATGCTTGTCACCCTTTTCTTCTTGAGCTCTGGATCTTGAGTGCCCAGGTTGGTACCCTCTGATCTCTGCCCATGGAATATTTGTGCATCTTGCCAAGGGACAGAGGTGTGTGTGTGTGTGTGGTTGCAATTCTTTTTTGTCGCAACATAGGTGATGCAGGCTTCATGCACTGCTGCGTCCGAGCCTGTGGTCTGTTCAATTGCACATGTTTCAGGTTTGTCATTTTTTTAAAAACCTTTCCAGAGAGCGATGGATGAAAAGCAAAAGCTGATGAAGTAGAGGGCTTTTTGGGACTGCAGCTCCCCAAATCCTCCAACCTGGCTAGGAAAGGAGAGTATATATAGAGCATGGTGTGTTGCGAAATTTTGGGTCACTTAAGTGTGTGTTGTAGCATCATGCAGCCCCTAGGTGAGTAGGTATGTTGGAAAAAAAAAAACCCTACTCAGTTCTATTTCTTGCACTTACGAAGTCCTAGGCTGAATTCCAACCAAGTAACAATACCAACAACATCACCTGTGGATTTTTAATTGTTTTCCAAGACTTTTCTGCCCCAAAGTTACTGCAGTACACACTTTGATTCTGTTTCCTTAGTAGCTCATTTTTAAGGTAAATCTCTTGGGTCACAAGGCACAGAAAACCATTCCTAAAAGCTTTTTCTTTTCTTTTCATGTGTCTCACTCCAGCTGAATTGTTGTTTTCTCAAAGGGGCAAGTGGGACGGAGGGGCAGGGTGAGTGGTTGAGGGATTTTCCGCTAAAAAAATGGGCTGCGGACCCCTGGAGTGCCAGAGAGCCAGAGTGATGGATGGGGGTGCCCCAGTCCCCTTCCGAGCATCTTGCAAATTCTTCACAAGGTCAGAGTTCCTCGGGCCCCTGCTGACCACAGTTAACCTTTGGCCTGACCCTTTTCTCCCCTGGCCCTTTTCACTTTGGGGGGGATTGGGGGCAGGAGATGCTCATGGTGTGGGATGGGAATGCTCAGACAGGGTCTCTCTCCCCTTCCCCAAAAAGGGTTGGGAGGGAGACCTAAAAGCAATCTAGTCCAACCCTGTGCTAGTGCAAGATTCCACAGTTAAACCCATCTCTCTCTTTCTTCTTTCCTTCTCTTACCCCTTTGGGCTATATCTGGATTTTTTCCCCCATTATTACGTCCTCTACCTCCATCCCCTGCAATGGAAAAGACTATCAAGTGGCCTTTAAAAAGGATTTTGAAACAGATCCTCCAGAACTGTTAAAAAGTTGGCAAGAAAAATAAATAAAAGAGCATCACAGAATTATAGATTTGGAAGGGAACTCGGTTTGTGAAAGGTTCTGAGAAAAGTTTTTGCTTATAAGTAGAAGGACATTAAGGATGGTTTGTTGACCTCTTGCTACAACTTCTCCAAAAAAGGTAGGATGAAAGCCCATTACCCGAATATGCAAGCTGTCAGGTTGCACAGAATTGTGTGGCAGAGGAGGAATGCAGTAGGACTCAAAAGCTTACATCTTTTTTTGTAGAATGCTGCTAACAAAACAGGGTAACAAAAGCTTGAAAATGTATCTGGTTCAAATAGGGCAAGAAAACCCCAATGCCAAACCCCAAAGTTTGTAAGGGGGATAGTTATGGTGAGAAGTAAGTGAACAAGTGAATAGTTTTGACCTTTTAAAAACTGAAATGGTTTGAATCCAGGATGCTACAAAGACTGCCTTCATTCCTTCAATGTCTGCTCTTTCTTCTAAGACTTTTTCTCAGGGTGTTATATGAGTTTATAGCAGAATGCAACTTGGGACCAAGCATGGAACTAACTTGCTAGAAATAATGCTTGAGAAATAACATTCATTAATTAATTTGATTTATATCCTGCTTTTCTCCCCAATGGGACTTAAAAAAACACCTGGGAATAATACAGACTGCCAAGTGTTTTTGAACTGCAGCTCCAAGCATTCTTTGGTATTGGCACAGCTGGATAAGGCTGCTGGGACCTGCAATCCAACAACATCTGGAAGATTTTACGATTCTTACTCCTGCCTTAAAAAGTTACTTTTCCTGTACGGTAGAGAAAGAGGAAGTAATGGAGTCACTTTTCAAACATGACCTCATGAGTGGGAATGAAGTCGTGTTATTGGTGCAACAACTACTATATTTCCCAGTTACTTATAAAAATTAGCATGAAAAGACATTATTTGTTCCATGTTCAGGGGAGTTTTTCAAGCCTGATGCCATTCTCTTATCATCTGGCAGTTTTGTTTTTAGGAACAACCAATGCAACACGTTGCTTTTAAAAATTGCTGTTGTTTGGGCAGTTCTGAGCGCTGGCATCTGAATAAAGTAACTTTTCCAAGCTCTTGTTAAGAAGCGTGCTAGGATCTCCATACAGGGATAAAGAAGGCAGAGTCCTTTGTTTGCCCGCTTAACATAAAGCATATTTTTGGTGGGAAAAGTACCTCTCCTGCAAATTTGGGAAACGGTTGCAAGTCCCTCCCAACTTCTTACAGCAGAAGCATTAAGAAATTACCTTTCTTCTTGTCTTAAACGGCCCCCCCTGCCCCTTCCTCCATGTGGCCAAAGGCTTTGACTGCCAATTACATGCTCCTTTCACGCATAATGTGTTCAGCCTTTCCTAGGCTCAAATTACTCGGCCCTTTTCTTCTGAAAACAGCTGAAACCTGTTTTGGCTGTGGCTGCGCTTGGGCTTAACTCTTCTGCCAGCTGGCCAGTGGTCTTGGGGGGCGTTTGGGGGCCGGACTGCTCGTAGTTCACTGGTGTGGCCTTTATTTATTTATTAAAAGTGCCAATTAATTGTTTCCTTGCCCATCATGGCTCCCAAAGGGAAAACAAGTAAAAAAAAAACTTTACAAACATATGCAAAATGGTTTTAAAAGCCAATTTAAGGTTTTTCCGCACCAATAAGCTGGAAAGTGTCTGGAGAAAGGCGAACAAGATGGCCAGAGGTCTGGAAAGAAAGAGCTGGAGATGTTCAGTTGCGAGAAAAGAAGGCTGAGAGAACTTGGTTGTAGTTGTTGTTTGTGTACATTCGTAAGCCTAGATTATGGTGAGCCCAAGGTTCCTGATCTCTCTCGTAACAGCAATAAGAACGGTGTGAGCAGGTGGGCAACGAGGAAAAATGTACTCCCCCTGTCTGTCCCCAGCCTTCCTATCTTTTTCCCAGTCTCAAAAAGAAAAAGTATCCAGAAAGGTCACCAGTTGAAGCCAACGCTTTTGCACCAGTGGACAGCGTGTTAATGTTTTGCTGCCATGCTAACAAGCACTCTAAAGCCCATCTGCCTCCTAGCAGAGGCCCAGCTCACTACATAGCACTTTGGCTAGGGGAGGGGGAGAATTCTGGTCTCAGTCATGGGGTGAATTTAGGCTCCTTGGGGTGCCAGGTGGCTACACTCCTTCCCTGTGACTCTGCTGTGAGCCCAGCTTTTGTGCTTCCCGCGTCTTCTTTGCAAGGTAAAGGCTTGAAATGAAACATTTGATGCGAGGCTGGTTTACCGACAGTGGAAGCAAAACACAGCTGATATTTTTTTGGTCCTACCTTTCCTTCCTGTCCCTCACTGGAATTTGACCCACCCCAAGAACTTTTTTGCAGGTGAATCTGCACCCCCACCCCTGCCCAGGCCAAAGGAGATCTCTCTCACACACCCACAGCTGCGCATGCACCAGCAGCCACCTTTGCTCCCCGACTTCTCCTTGTCCTCTTCCTCCTTAGGTGATCCAGCAGGCGCTGCACCGCCAGCCCAATACGGCCGCCCAGTACTTGCAGCAAATGTACGCGGCGCAACAGCAGCACCTCATGCTCCAGACGGCCGCCCTTCAGCAGCAGCATCTCGGCAGCACCCAGCTCCAGAGCCTGGCTGCTGTCCAACAGGTAAATCTTTAGGGATGAAGGTGGGTGGGTGGGTGGGTGGGTGGGTGGGTGGGTGGCGGGCAGAAGCTGGAGTGCTGAGCAAACCAAGGCTGGAGGGAAACTAGAGAGGAGTTTCCTGCTCCTTTCATGGAATCAGAGTCACCTGGCAAAGAAGGGTGTTGCCCCCCTCCCCACAGTTTGCAGCCCACTTTCTCAGCACCACAAACCCTCCTGATGTCTCCCTACATCTAAGGAGGAGATGAGTGAGAGAGAGGAAGCATAGGGCGACAGTGCTGAGCACAGGGCCCCCTTCCTTCTCCTCTCTCTGACCTGGTTTGGATGCAGACTTCCCGCTCTCCCCACCGTGCTCAACCCCCCTCCCACAGACACACACACATATTGTGATATTTGTGTTTTTCCACTTTTGCAGGGGTCCTTTGCCCCTAACCCTAACAAATGTGGAGGGCTGGCTGCATAGGCTTTGGTACTATCTGTGGTTTGAGGCATCTATGGGGGTCTTGGAAAGGGTCACTCATGGATAAGGGGGGACTGCCGTATTCCACTTGGTTATAAGTGAGGAGCGCATCCATGTTGACAGGTGGTGTAGTAGATGATGGCATTTTTTATGCTGTGGTGGGACTTCATTTCTGAAATGTTCCCTCTTGCTCTTTCCCTTCCAGGCAAGTCTGGCAGCCAACAGGCAGGGGGGTTCGTCCAGCAATAATGGACCCACACAGACCCCACCTCAGCAGCCCACGGTAAGCCAGGAGAGCCTCTCCCTCTCCGTCCTTCCATTGCTGCCCGTGGCATTTTTCTGAGCCCAGAACACAAGGGGGTAGGACATGCTGCTGGGTTCTCTCCACCCTGAGCTGTGCCTACACGCTACATGGTGGAGACCATTTCGTGGCAGTCACAGCTTTAGACTCATGTGGAATCCTGGGATTTTCAGTTGGGGGAGAAACCCCTGTAGAGTACCCTCTTCTGCAGGGATCCCTTCCCCAGACTTTGATTCCCAACTTTCCATAGTCAGATGGAGCTGGGGCTGTTACAGAGTGGTCTCAAAGTGCCTATAATCCTGCCAACTTCTAGTTTGGCAGTAGTCAGAGTTCAGGAGAGTTACTTTTCTGGACAACACTATGTTCCAGAAAAGTTCTGTAACTTCCCTAAGCAACACACCACTTTCCGGGCTCGGGGGGGTGGGGTAGGGCTCAAAACGTTTGGAACGGGCCAAGGTCTTCCTCTTTGTCCCCTTGCCCATATTCGCCTCCACAGCCCATGCCGCCAATCTCTCCCTCTTTCTTCCTCAGATAAATCTGGCCACCTCCCCAGCGGCCGCCCAGCTCATCAACCGGGCCCAGAGTGTGAATTCAGCTGCTGCGGCTGCGGCCTCGGGCATTGCCCAGCAAGCTGTCCTCCTGGGCAACACGAGTAACCCCACGTTGACCGCCAGCCAGGCCCAGATGTACCTCCGGGCTCAGATGGTAAGTCTCTCAGAGGGTGCCCTCTGCTCTTGCTAATAGATTTCCTAGCATGCTTCTGCCGAGCAGAACGCTGGACTAGATAGGCATTTGGTCTGGTCCACTGGGATTACAGATTGAATACAGAGGGGTTTTTTTGGATTTTGGAATATTTGCATATGCATAATGAGATTATATACCTTTCTTTTGTTGCGGGGTCCGTTCTTCCATCAGTTTTCTCCTCTGTTCTTCTTCTTCTAGGGAACGTAAGGGAATTATAGAGGTTCACTTGGAATAGCATGTCTGCTGCTTGCAAAGTGAGCTGTTGGGGGGAAAAGGCCCTAAGCTGGCTGAGGGGCTTTGCAAGTTGCACACACAAGCAATCCCAAGCAAGCCCACATAATTGCCTCGTGTTCCTGACAGGACGAAGACTGGATTCTGCTTTTCAGAACTTTCAGATTTGGGAGCATTTCAGATTTCAGGATAAAGAATACACAGCCTATATTCTTACATGGTGGGTGGGCATAGTACCGTCCAAGGGCCCCCTAGGCTGGTTATATTGGACCTCCAGATTCCCAAAAGTGCCGTTCGTCTGGCTGAAAATAATTGCTTCTCCTGGAAACGTTCAAGAGTGGCAAGACACTGCTTAAAAATGCTGCATAATCTAGGTGTGAGGCTTCCAGAGTGGAAACTGGAGATGGCTTGTGTACCTTTAACGGTTGTGTAGGAGCAGAAATTTCAGCAGATATTACTTGTCATGTGACAAGCAACACCAGCTGCAATTCCCTCTTCTACACAATCACCAAGGAGTTAACGGTTGTGTAGGAGTCCTCTCGAGTTTTCAGTCTGCCAACCCTACCTACTTGTACTATTTAAAAGTAATAAAAGTACCGCCCCCCCCAATTAGGCATCCCCCCTTTCTGTTTTGTTTTTGTTTGTTTGTGTCTGTTTTCTAACATTTTTGGCACTTTGTGCAACCTGTTGGAGAGCACCGAAGTAGTGAAATGGGTAACCAAACCTTGCCTCGGCTTCCCGATCATGTTTTTATTTTTATATGGCTTCAAATTCCCCACCAAATCGAGAAACCTGTAAGAAGTGTTATATTCCGTGAAGTGTGTGTTTAGGTCTCTTTGGCAGAACTTGGAAAAATTAACTGTTTTGCCTAGCCCCAAATAGTAACTTTTCCATGGTCTACTTCCACTATCCAATCACCACCTCGCCATGCCTTTTACCAATACTTGCCAGTGCAATGGAGTGAGTTTTCATTCCGGACAGCTTTTCCTGGTGAAGGATGGAGAAATTAGCCTGGAAATAACCACTCTAAGCCTTGGGAGCTGAGGAGCAGAGGGAAAGTTGTGTATCCAATTAATCTTTAGCATCTGAGGCGTGGAGATTATTATTTTTTAAATGAACTGCACATTTCAGCCCTTAGAAACTGAAATAAATAATATGTAATATATTAGGAATATAGGAGGGCACCTGTTACTGGGGGCCCTTTTGGATTACATGAGTATAGTGCTGTGATTCCACTTGAATTGCCCTGGGAGCATCCTGTGGCATCCTGGGATTTGTAGTTTGGCGAGGTGCAGAATGCTCCCTGGCTGGGAACTCTAAGTGACCCCCAAACTGCAGATCCCAGGGTTTGCATAGGATGGAACTAAGGCAGTTATAGTGCAATCTTAGTGCTGTTAATTGTGTTCTGTGAAACCTCAGTCCATTCCATGGAAAAGTTGGGATTCTTTACCCACAAGAAGTTGGGCGATAGCCACTGAGTGTGCTCCCTCTGCCTCCTGTCCTTGGTCAAGCTGCCCACCACCACATGGGGGGCGTGTTTCTCGGTCCCTCGGTTCATTTCCCCCCGCCCCCCATTGTGTCAATTTCTCTGCTGGGACGGTGATGGGTGATGTGTAAGGGGACCCTCCCCGTTTCCTGTGATTTCCAGGCCCAGCAGAGTAACCTTGTGCAAGTAGCTAGGAGCCTAGGACGCGCTGTTCCTTTGTCCCCCCAGCTCATCTTCACGCCCACGGCCACGGTCGCCGCGGTGCAGCCCGAGAGCGCCAGCACCACCCAGCCATCCACCACGACGGCTCAGGTAAGAGGTCAGGCAGGAGGCGGTGGGCCTTGCAGCTGGCGGGGGAGGATGCGTGTGCTTGGAGAGGTGGGGTCCGGAGGTCCAAAAAGGACCTGGGGATGGATCACCCATGGCTCGTGATTGTGTGATTCTTACCCATGGCTTAACTATTGGGAGTAGTGGGTTTGGTTTAACATGTTTATTCCGTTTTGCAAACCAAGTTGTCTTCAGTCCAGCAGGACTTGTAAGGGAGCAGAAATTGAAACCCAATAGAAAAGCAGCAATTAAGCCAGGAGCGCAAGGACTACAAGAGATTAGCCTCAGCTACAGAAGGAATGGTTGAAGACAAAAGGAATTTTATGACAGTTGCCCATAGTTTGTGATGGTGATCCTCTCGCTTCTCTTGCCATTTCCTGATCCAAAGTGCTCCATAACATTCATTCCTTTTTTAAACATGGCCAAAGACCACACGTTTCCCATTTTGGCAGTACAGATAAAGAACTGAGATCATTTTTATTTGGAGCAGCATTTGTCATAGACAAGATGCCAGGGCCTCTGTGCTTGAGGAGGAAGCTCTATTCAGGAAATTTCTCCCCATAAATGGATTTACCGCCTGTTCTGTTATGGCAGGTAAAGTCACCACTCTGACACATAAGCCAGGAATGACAGGTTGTGTGATTCTTACCCATGACTTAGCTACCTGTGCTATTGGAGCAGCCGGATGGCCGTCTTCCAAGAGTGCTTTGGTTGTCTCTCTCTGCATCACAGGGGTGGGTCTAAATGGCCTTTGGGATCCCTTCCAACTCTGTGATTCTGATTCTGTGACCTTGAGCACATCATGTGCTCTCTCAGCCCCAGGAAAACCCATGATGGGGTTGCCAGTATCTTCATAAATTAGGAATGACCTAGGGCCCTATCACACCACACTGTTAGAGCATTATTACTCCACTTTAACTGCCATGGCAACTTCCTGTGGAATTCTGGGCTTTGAAGTTTACTGAAGCCCAAGAACGCTCTGGCTGAGAATTCTTAATGCTCCTCCCTCAACCGCAAATCCCAGGATTCCATACAATGTTGTCATGGCAATTAAAGTGGAATAATAGCTCTGCAACAGTGTCGTGCGATAGGGCCCGTAGAGGCACAGAGCAACAATGCTAAGCTGTGATTTATGAAAAGCAATGATTCTGCGTGAACACAACCTTGATTCTAACCTCACTTATCAAACCTATTAAGGCTCCTCTGGAAGATCAAATCAACGCCCGCCTCTTTCTCTCTGTCCCGCCTTGCAGGTACAAAACCCTTCGCTCCGCACCCAACAGGCAGTGACCCAAGGGCTGGCTCCCTCTCCCGGCCAACAGCTGCCCACCTTGGCTATGAAACCGGCTCCTGGCCTCAGCAACCACGCTTCCCCTTCCTCCTCTTCCTCCGCCGCTTCTCAGGGCAAGGGTGCCGGGGCCACCCCGGGCACGAAGGCGGGTGGGCCCGAGCACCCGCCAGAGCACCTTAGGAAGGGAGAAGGGAGCGGAGGGGGCGGCGGAGGAGGGGGCGGCGGGAGCAACGCAAGCAACGGGACTGCCGGCCACTCGGAAGGTCGCGGGAACACTTCAAACCGGACGGCAACGCCTGCAACCGCTCACCCACTCATCGCGCCAGGTAAGCGGTCTCCCCCATTCCTGCAGTTTGTGGATGTGTTGTGGAGACAGCCCTGGGCACAGTTGATAGCTGAAAGGAGTGGCTGCAATGGCTCCTGTATCTGTGAATCCCTTCTGGCTTTTAGTCCAGATTTTAAAGGAATTAATCCAAGGTGCTGAGCCTGTTTTTCCACGGGAGGTTTCAACACCTTGGACCAGTCCTGGCCTGGAAGCCACTGTCTGCTTTAGGCATTGGATCATTTTATAATTAGTATTTTAAAGTTCTTTATAATTACTGAAGAGTTTTAACCTGCTTGAACTTTGTGAACCTGTGTGCCTTCCAGCTGCCTGTCAACTTAATGGCAACCTTATGAATTTCAGACAATTTTCTTAGGCAAGGAACCCTCACAGGTGCTTTTGCCAGTTCCTTCCTCTAAAATAGAGCCTGCAGCACCTGGTAAATTCATTGGCAGTCTCCCATCGAAGTACAAACCAGGGCACACCCTGCTTAGCTTCCAGGGCAGGATCGCCTTTAAAGTACTTAATTACTTCTGAATTGATTGTTTTTTAAAAAATTAATTTTAATTAGCCAACCAGATCAGTCTGTGCTTCCTCTGCACACGCCCTTCTGTGTCTGTGCTTTTCTCCCTCCCAGCGTATTCTCCACTCCAGACGCACCAGCTGGTTCAGCAGCAACAGAAGACTGTCCAACACCAGTTTGTCATCCAGCCGCAGATCCAGTCCCGCCCCGTGCAACCTCAGCCCATCCCTTCTCCGAGCCTCGGCACATCCTCTGGCCCACAAGCGGCAGCAGCGGGACACGTGCCGAACCCGGGGCTGACCTCGGCCCAACTCCCGCCCTGCCAAGGCCCCCTTCAGCACAAGTCCAGCAATGCCAACCAGCCTTGCCAGCACGCCACACACCCCTCCGGACAGCCAGCATTTGGGGTGCAGAGGCCGGAAAGTGGCCAACCCGGCTGGCAAGCTGGGTGCGCAAATCACGCAGCCCAGCGCAAGTTTCAGCATGCGTCGGCTGTCATCCTCCAGCTACAGCCCCCAATGGGCACGGTGAGTTTGGTTCTGTGGCCCTTGTTTTTATCACGGTTATTATTATTACTGCGACTATTCTGACTTTTCTCTGGTTCCACCTTTTCCGCAGAGTTCCCCTGGGACTCCAGGCAGCTTACAGAAATTAAAAGGGATAACAATGAAAAGTTCTAATCAGTGAAAACGTACAGAAAATAGAAAAGCCTAAAATATAGCTACTAATAAATAAATAAATAACACATTTTAGCTTGAATTGCCACAGGAGCTGGGCGGGAAGTGTATTTTCCCAGCCGTAAGTGGGCAAGCCGACAATGGGTTGTGTGTAATTTTTATAACAGATCAACACAGGCGCCCTAAGGTACTGCAGTGATCAAGGACTGTGCATTGGAAAAAAATTTTGTGGGGCAGATTATGCAGCAGAAGGCGATCCTGTAGGTAACTTGGACCCAAACCAAAGCCTTTTACGAATGCTGAGAAACCACCAGACAGTGTTCTCACATGGAGAGGGATATGGCTATCTTGGGAGCCCCAGAGAGTCAGATTTGCCCATTCCTCACTCCCTTTGTATGGGGAGCGCATGACCCTAGAATTTGTAAACCTTTTCTTTCCGCTTTTGCTCTTCCTTCTGTCCCTTCCCTGCAGCCTCCCCTCCAGGAGAATTCCAGGAAAGACACCTCTCCCACTGAGAAGCTCCCGACGGAGTCACGGGTGCCCACCCAGGCCACTTCCACGCCCCCGTCGGCCCTTCCTGAACCTCAGACTCCTGAAGGCACTGGTTCCCCTCTCCACGGTAAGAGGAATCTTTATAAAAATTCTTCCGGCCAGACGCAAGAGATGTCATTCCCTGTGTTGAACCTCTCTTTTATTCTGGTGGCAAGGGCAGGACAAAGCCCCCTCTGATGTTACTCTCTTGCTGTCACATGGGGTCCAGCTCCTAGCCTTCCTCTTCCTTGGCTAGGGGCTGATGGGCATTGCAGCCTGACAAAAGAAAACCAGAGGGAAATAAAACAGAGTGACAAACAAACAGATAATTTAAAGAGTGTTAATGGAAAAGTAATGTTATAAGAAATGTCTGTGCATATGTGTTGCCTTTAAGTTGCATATTGGAGCCGTGGTGGCGCAGTGGTTAAATGCCAGCACTGCAAGCCACAAGGTTGTGAGTTCAACCCTGCCGGGCTCCAAGGCTGACTCAGCCTTCCATCCTTTCACAGGTTGGTAAAATGAGTACCCAGCTTGTTGGGGGCATGTATAGAAATGTTTCGAAATACATGCTGTTTGTAAGTTGTTCGCCGCCTCGATCCATATGGAGAGGCGGGATACAAATAAATAAATAAAAAATTGAGGACAATGTGATGAATTTTGTAAGGTTTTGTTAGGCAAGGAATCTTTGGAGGAGTTTTTGCCGGTTCTTCCTCTGACCCTCTGAAATATAACTCATTTTGGGTTTTATTGGCAGTTTCCCATCCAAATACAGTGGGCCTCTGGTATCTGCTAGGTTTTGGCTTCAGGATCCCCCATGGATACCAAAATTTGCAGATGCTCAAGTCCTAGAATGTCCAGTGGTGTAGTAAAATGGCATCCTGGGTACAAAATGGCAAAATCAAAGCTTGTTGTTCTGGATTTTTTAAAAAATATTTTCAAGCCGTGGCTGGCTGAACCTGTGGATACAGAACCCATGGATATGGAGGGCCAGCTGTACTAACTGGGGCTAACCGTGTTTAGCTTCCAAGATCAGATGGGATCTGGTGCCTTTAGGGTATTTCGGCCTACTATAAGAAGTACAGGCTATGCAAAACAATTGCAGCTTGTAGGCAAGACAATATAACAAAATATCCCAGCTTAGGAAAGCGATATGTAAATAGGAGACAAATATATAGATTTTTGCAAACAGCAAATGGCAACTATAAATTGCATCAGAGTGTCAATGCAGCCAGTTTGTAATAGACAACAGCAACCTATAGTCAGTACGATACACTTGTAATACTTGTGGGCATCTGCGTAGCCAGATAACCGTTACAAAACGACTGCAGTTTTGATACTGAACCAGATAGGGAATTCTGCAGTGATGGTGGAAGCCATAAATAAATATCCAAGTTTATTCAAACATCCACACGAATAGGACAAACAACAAAAACAGAATCCAAGAACAATGTACCAATGAAAAGCTGATTTTTTTTGGTCTTTTGGACTGTAAATTGCAAGTTGTAACCCTATAAGTTGTAACGCTCTCTTTATATTGTACTTCCTGCAGGCTGCAGATCTTTTGTATCCCTTGAGTTTCTGATAATATGGTTCACAGTCCTGTTAACCCTTTTTGGGTTATCTGTTTGGAGTTCCCCTCTGGTTTTCTGCTGATTTACTTGTTTAGAGACCCTCTCTTGTTCACTGTTGTTGCAGAGCAGCAGTGCATCAAAGTGTCGTCGCCAACCGCTGCCTGCATTCCGTAACACTTTCCAGTTACTTTTAACAAGTTACTTTTACAGGCATTTCAAAGAGGCCTTTTTCAGGCCAAAACAGACAAGGGAAAAATTAACGCACAAGTGACACCTGGTGCGGTGGACTTCTTTGTCCAGCACTGCAACAAGTAAATGTCAGGTTAATGGGAATGAACCATTTTTAAAAGCAAAGTTGGCCCTTCACGTTTGCAGGTTTGACTTCCATAGATTTGATTATCTGTGAGTTTCGCCAGCGCCTGCCCCCCAACCCCAAGGGTTTCTTTTCCTAAGGAACTTTCCCTCTCAGTGCTCCATTCAGGCCATGCAACTCTTTAAAAACCCACCTCTCCTTCCTCTACCAGGCTCTGCTTGGCCAGGTAAGGATGTCTCACGGCCATCCCTCTCCCGATGCCCCCTACGCAGCCAAGGAAGGAAATGGCCAAGAAAGGAAGCATAGGTCCACCATCCTCTCCTTTCTGTGACCTGGATTGGACCCTGGGTGCCCACTCTCCCCACCGTGCCTCAGTCCCCTTTCCACAGAGCCCTGGTGGCGCAATGGTTAAATGCTAGTACTGCAACCACAAGGTTGTGAGTTCAATCCTGCCCGGCTCCAAGGTTGACTCAGCCTTCCATCCTTCTGCAGGTCGGTAAAATGAGTACCCAGCTTGTTGGGGGCAATTAGCTAAAACATATTGTAAACCGCTTAGATAACACTCAGTTGATAAGCGGTATAGAAATAAATGCTATTGCTATATATTGCTATTGAGAGAGAGACACACACACACATTTTGATATTTGCAGTTTTCCCACCTTTGCAGGGGTCTTGTGCCCCTAACCCTAGCAAATACGGAGGGCTGGCTGTAATGTCCTAAGCATTACCTGTGGCTGGATTGGGTGGGGAGAAGAAGAGATGGAGAAAGAGTATTCTTTCTGCACATCCTCCAACTTCTCCTGGGGGTGTCCAAGTGATCCCTTAGCCTCTCATAATTACCCAACTTGGGGTAGAAGGATGTGCTAATTCATAAATATTTAATATGTGTTTAGTATTTTTAATGGTTTTAAACTGAGACTTAATTAGATTGATTCAGGCGTTTTGCAACTTTTTGTTCCACATCTTGTTTTAGCTGTCTTGTCTCAAGGTGTATCGTAAGCCGCCTTGGGTCTCATTTTGGGGAGAAAAGCAGAATATAAACCAAATAAATAAGAAATAAAACTTATGGGGGCAGCTGGTCCAGAGAGCAGTGCATCCTCAAGTTGGGACACCAGGCACTAGTTTTGTTGTGATGGATACAGTCCTTGGCATTGGGCACAAGAGATGATGCAGACGGGAAGTTTTGGAGAACCTCAAAGGGGGAGCAAGAAAGTGGAGAGTGCAAATGGGCACAGGGCATCTCTTCTGAGGTTGTTGGAGTGCAACTCCCATCAGTGGTGAGGAACGCTGGGTGCTGTAGGACAGCCAACCTTTTGAGAGGCAGGGTTTAAATTTGCCCTTAACGGTTCAGGGCCTGGTTGTTGGAGGAAGCACTTGTCCCACTGTGAACCAGCTTGGATGTTAAGAACACCAAAGGCTGAGCAACAGCAGTAGGGTGGGGTCTTTTGCTTCTAGAGCAGTGTGGGAAAAGCAAACTGGCCTTGGATGGATCTTCTGGTCTTGATCTGTTGTCGTTATTATTTGCTGTCAAGTTGGCTTTGACTTATAGTGACCTGATGAATGAGAAACTCCAGCCATTAACATTAATTTGCATACTCAAAGCAGCCATGGCTTCCTTGATTGAATCTGCCTACCCATCTGTGGCTGGGAAGTGCATTGGAGTTAACTGGACCACAGTGAAGTGCATTGACATACACTGAAGTAGGGTTCTGTTTTGTTTTTTGGAAGGGGGACTCTCAGGTGCTGCTTAGTGTCTCTTGTAAAAGGAACACCAGCATTGGCTCTAAGATTCCTTCATACTGGAAGAAACGGACACAGGTTTCTGTGCAAATTCCTCTCCCACGGAGCAGGGAGGCCTTGTGGTTTGTGTACGTGCGTTCTGCATCCATACTTGCACAGACTGCTGGATGCAGAGCAGCCAAGACATCTGTCTCCCGACAGGCTCCTCATTTCTCCTTCTGTAGCCTTTGCCGCCGTTTCCTTCTGCCCGTCGTCTTCTGCGCCCAGCGGAGGCCTCACACCACAACCCCAGAATAGCTCCGTGGCTTTAACAGCTGCATTCCATAATTTAGCTCCCGAGAAAACAAACTCAGGAGAGAATTCCCGTCTTTGTCCTCAGGCTTTGCTGAAGCAAACCCAGGGTGGTGTGGGTTTCTCAATTGGGGGGAAAAAAAAGATGATTTATTTGGCTCAAGTTGCACTTTTCCCACAGTTTTTATAATGAGCGGGGCCCCAGCCAGTACCTAGTGCCTTCAAAAGGACCGCCTGTTTCCATATTGTATTTGTGTAAAAATAGAGAAGGTTAAGGAACTTTTAAACTCGATTTCAGGTTCAGAGAAGTTCCCAAGGGCCACGTTCCAGGGGCGGGCAGGGCCAAAAACATCCACAACTTTTACCGCAGAGCTCTTCCTGCGAGTGGACAAAGTCTTACAAACTGCAGGTCAGAGGGCTGGGTAGGACCTATAAATTCCTACGCAGGTTATGGGCGCGTGCCATCACGGACTCATAGGGTTGGAAAGGGCCACGTCCAACCCCCTCCCCATCAGTGCAGGAAATCCAGCTAGAGCACCCCTAGCATAAATTGGTTCAGTTGCCAAGCTGCTCTTACCATCAGGAAGATCTCTTCTAATTTCCAATGGAAATCGGCCCTCCTGCAACTTAAAGCCGTTAGATCTGGCCCTACTGCTTCAAGTTGCCAGTCGATTTAGGGTGACTCCATGAAATTCAGAGGATTTTAGGCAAGGAGTGCTTGGAGGTGGTTTTGCCAAGCTCTGAAATAGAGCCTACAGTGCCTGGTGTTCATTGGTGGTCTCCCATCCAAGTACTAACCAAGGCTGACCCTGCTTAGCTTCCAAGATCAGATGGGATCTGGGGCCTTCAGGGTCTTTAGGCCTTCCGCTACAGCTTAGATCCAGGCTGTCTGGTGGAGCATATTTCCCTGTGTGTCACGTACAGGACAACAACTCCAGTCCCAGAGATTCAGCTGAGAAGTTTGCAAAAGCTTTATTCAGGAACAGCAGAGTAACAGCAGCACATTCTGGCCATTGCTGAGACTAAATGTCCTTTTGGATTTACAGTGTCTTATAAGCAGTAACATTACAAATTTGTGGATGTGAGGCCCCTGTTTGCCAACTGATGCTGCCCTGTGCCACACACCAGATTTCCTGTGCTTGTCCAACAGTTATGAGTAGGGGGAGTGTCAGTCCCCCGTCCCCACTTCCCTGCCTGTAAAAGGACAAGCCGTTCTCTGCTTTCCTTCCTCTGCCCTGCTGCGGGATTTTTGACCTGGCTGCAAATTCCCCTTCAATCACGTTAAATGGAGCAAACCTTCCCCGTGGCTCCATGCAACTCTTTGGGGAGAGGGAGCCTGACATCTGCAGCTGGTGGGGGAGATTTCGAGGACTGCAGCTCGAGAGAAGACCCAAAACTCTTTCCCACTGTTGCTGTCTCCTTCGATCTCCTCTGCCCCCTTGGTAATGAGAGTAGGCTCCCCCCCCACTGCTAGGGAAGAGGGAGGGTTTTTTTTCCCAAAGGGGGGCATTGGGCCACACAAGCACACACCTGCTTCTTCTCTCTCCCCTCCCAAAGCTTCTCCCAGCTGCTGGCTTCTCAGGCAACCCCCCCCCCGCAACCTTCACTCCTTCAGCCTCTTTCTAATCTTCTCCCCTCCCTTTGGGTTTGGCGTTCTGTTTTTGTTGGGTCTTGGGAAAACAATGGGTGGCATCCAATCTGTGTGTTGTGTGTGTGTGTGTAAGCGAGAGAGAGAGAGAAGCAATGGCTTCAAAGCACAGAAAAAGAAATTCCAAGGACCATCCAGTCCAACCCCGTCAGACACCGTCAAAGCACTCCCAACAGACGGCCATCCAGCCTCTCTTCGAAAACCTCCAAACCTCCATCACACCCCCAGGCAGCAGCGGATTCCACTGTCAAGCTGCTCTCACTGTTTGGAAATTCTTCCCAATGTTTAGGCAGAAGATTTTTTTTCCTGAGGTTTGAAGCCATTGCTCCATGCCCTTGTCTCTGGAGCAGCAGAAAACAAGCTTGCACCGTCTTCCAATATAACATAAGAGCTCCTAATTTTGGGAAAAAAGGGGTTTTTTCTTTCAAGATGTTAGTGGAGAAGATGCCTTGGAATGTTTTTGAAAGGTGACTTGCAACTCTTGGGGGCATCCAAACTAATTATTTTGGCAACCGAGGGCAAATGGAGGGGGCGTAGGCTGTGAACACAGCCTTTTGGTGTTCTGTGTGGCCTCTGGGTTGGCCTAGAGTAAAAAGTGACCTCCCCTCAGAGCTGTTTGAGTGGACACACATCCCTAAAGGTCAATAATCTTCCTTTCTCTTGCAAATGTATTGTGTCTCTGCAGAAAACCTGTGAAAATGTTGTGATGAAGTCAAAGCCTAGTAAATTCAATTTTATTTCAAGGCCCAGTTAAAATGGCACATCTGGGAGAGAGGCGGAGAGCTTTTTCCAGGGCTCTCCATTCTTCTCCTTCTCCTTCAGTGGGGATGTTGATCAAAATGACAAAAGATGGGGGGGCGGGGAGGGGGGCAAGGGAGGAGAGCTGGAGGGGGGGCCGCCCCAATGTCTGTTTGACGGCGGAGCGCAGGAGGCAACGGGCAGACCTAATACGATTAGACAGGCAGCTGGGAGACCCAGAAGTAACGGCCGTCCTGCTCTCCCTCCCTCCCTGCTTTCTTTTAAAAAATAATAATTACAATATCTAGCAGTTACTTTGCTAGCCTGAATCTGAAGCCTGAAAAAGTGGAAAGAATACAGACTCACGATGGGTTTCCAGGCTGGAAAATAGGTGGGGAGAGTCGGTTTAGCTGGGTTGGTGGGTGGGGGGCTTGGGTATGTTTTTAATGTCTTTTAATGCCTTTTAATGTATAATGTATTGTATGCTGTTTGCCGCCTTGGTCCATGTGGAGATGCGGGATACAAATAAAGATGATGATGATGATGATGATGGTGATGATGATAGAGGTGAGATTCGGCGCAGGCTTTTCCCCAAGTGATTTGCCCATCCTGAAGCGTTTGAGAAATTATTCGGTGCGGAAATACATGTGGATTTTTTTTTTAATGTAGAAAGTGTAGGCGAAAATATATTTTTTGCGCAAATACCATGGGTTTTTGGGAGGGAGGGAAAGCTCAACTGTTTCAGGCAAGAAAACCACTGTGTCCGGAAAGACACATTTTTGTTGTTGTTGTTGTTTTGCAACGGTGTGTGGGGGTGGGAGGTTAGTATAGGGGAGATGGTCCTGGACAGCTTTGGGGGCGCCTTCCTTTATGGCAGAACGGGGTGGGACTGGAGGGCCCCCGGGGGTATGCTTAGTCTGCAGAAGAGAAGGTTAAGAGGGGACATGAGAGCCATGTTTAAATATTTGAAGGGATGCCATGTAGAGGAGGGAGAGGGCTTGTTTTCTGCTGCTCCAGAGACCAGGACAAGGAGCAATGGATTCAAGCTGCAGGAAAGGAGATTCCACCTGAACCTCAGGAAGAACTTCCTGACAGTCAGGGCTGTCCGGCAGTGGAATCTGCTGCCTCGGAGAGTAGTGGAGTCTCCTCCTTTGGAGGTTTTTAAGCAGAGGCTGGATGGCCATCTGTCAGGAGAGGTTTGATAGCAGTTTCTGCATAGCAGGGGGTTGGACTGGATGACCCCTGGGGTCCCTTCCAACTCTACCTTTCTATGATTCTTTGGCCATCTGTCGGGAGTGCCTTGAGGGTGAGCAGTGGAAGATGCTGCCTCCATGGATGTAGTGGAGTCTCCTTCTTTGGAGGTTTTTCAGCAGAGGCTGGAGGGCCATCTGTCCAGGGGAGGGCTTTGATAGATGTTCCTGCATGGCAGAAGGGGGTTGGACTGGATGGCCCCTGGGGTCTCCTCCAGCTCTCCATTTCTATGATTCTGTGTCACCTCTCGGGTCCTATGCTGTGATGTGAGGCTGCGATCGCCGCGTGTGGGGCGGGTGCCCGTGGTGGGCAGGGGCGGGAGCCACGGCCAGGAGGCGGGTGAGGGTCTCCTGGGGGCGCGACCCCTTCTCCCGGGCCCACGGGTTCAGGAGAGGAGGGAGCATCCCTCCGGGGACGCCGGCTGGGCCAGGAGAGGGAGGGAAGCCTGTGGCCGTGGAGGGCCGGGCGTGCAGGAGTTGGGGGCGCTGAGGGGAGCGGGGACCTACCTGGGGAGCCCCGAGGGCGCGCGGGCGGGCCTGCGGGCGGAGCAGGGGAGGCAGTGCGTGCGCCCGGAGAGGCCCTTCTTAGGAACGGGCGACGGTGGTGGTTGGAGTGCCGCTCCCAGCCTCGCCCTCCTTGCTTCCTCCCTCCCTCGCCGCCTTTCCTGGAACCGGGGGGGCCTCCGCCGGCCCCGAGTCCCCGCGCGGCCCCGGCCTTCCCTGCCCGGGGCTCCGCCGCGCGCGCTCTCGCTCTCGGAGCCCTTCCCTCCCCGCCTCCTCCGCCTCTTTCCCCTCCTCCTCCGGGCTCTCCGAGGGGGAGGCGGAGGCTGCCGGCGCGGCCAATGGGAGCGGCCAGGCGGGGAGCTGCGCTGCCTCCTCCTCCTCCTCCTCTCGCTCCCTCCCTCCCTGGGCCGGGCTCGGTGGGCGGCATTGTTTGCGCTGCTCCTCTTCCGTCCGGGCGACGAAGGGCGAGGGGGGCGGGCGAGGAGGCGGCGAGGGCGCGGGCCGTCGCTGCTGCTGCGTCCGTGCGCCTCCGGAGCGCGCCCAGGGCGCACGGGCTCCCCTCGGGCACCGTCCGGGCTCCCCCGGGGCAGGGCGCGCGCCTTCCCGGCTCCCGGCCGCCCGGGCGAACAGGTGCGAGGCGGGCGGAGCGCGGCGCTCCCGGGCCCGCCGCCCCCGGCCCGCTTTTGTGTCGCCTCCGCCGCCGGAGGCTGCGTGGCGGGCGGGTAGCCGGAGGCGGCGCGCTCGGCTGGCCTCCAGGCCCGGCGTGGCGTCTCCGCCGTCGGCCGGGGCTAAGGCGCGGAGGCCCGGGCGGGCGGCCCCCATGGGACTTTCCCCTCCGGGCTGCGGAGTTCCTGCGGCGGCGCTCGGGAGCCGGGTGAGTGGCTGCTTTCTTTCCCGAAGCGAGGCCGGGGAGGGAGCGCCGGGGAGTGTCCGTCCCCCTTCCAGCCGGCCCTCGGGGGACTCGGACCCCCCGAAGCCCCCGGCCAGCGGGTCTTCATCCCCGTCCTTCCGCCTTACAGGCGCCTGCAGGTCGGTGAATGGGGCAGGTGGGCGATTGGGGCGGTTGGAGACCCCCAAAAGTCACTTTTCCCACGATCCGGTTTTCATAAAACGATAGCACTGGAAGGGGCGGGATGGGCCATCGGGTTTGGATGGTAAGGGGCACCAGTGAGGGGGTCCTGAGACTGGGAGTCTAAAATGGCTCAGTGATTGGGGGATTCTGGGACTTGCCGTCCAAGCATCCTTCAGCTCGTGTGGCCATGCTGGCAGGGGGGGTTGGGGAAGGGTTGTCCCCAAAAGTCACTTTCCTGAGATCTGGTTTGAAGTCTAATGGCCGGGGGCTGGGGGAGAGGACCTTCCCAAGGAATTGCAGGGTCCTAGTGGATTCTGGGATTTAGAGTCCCAAAGAGTTAATATTTTCAGCCACCAGGGTGGGACAGCGTCACCACTTTGGGAGGGATGTGGTACCCCTGTTTCCAAATGCAGACCTTTTTAATCTGAGTGGCTCATGGAGACTGTTGCAATATTGCCACCTAGTCAAATTGAGAGAGATCTTGGAGGGAAGTTGCTTGGCTGTTGGTTTGGGCCCTAGAAGGAGGAAACAGAACCCTTAGCGAGGGACCTGGTGTGTGTGTGTTTGTGTGTAAACACTTTGGACAGTTCTCTTTTGAAAAAATGCCACTCTCACAATATTGCAGCTGGCACAGCCGGTGGCGTCCAGAAAGGAAACTTTTCAAAGTTTTGGTGTCTGTATCATGTGTGTGCAGTTGTGTTTTTCCTCCAAGACTCTTGGGTGCACTATTGGTTTGAAGTCACAGCATCTCCTTTCTGGCAACTCAAAAGCAAGAAATGTGCTGGAGGGTCTGTGGCTTAACCTTTCTCGTTCAGTAGAGCCCCCACGTTCAGAGACAGGCTACCTCTCGAGTGCCAAACACGGGTAACAGACGGCAGGGTGTGGGGTGAGTTTTGTCTATGCCTCCTATTCCAGAATTTTTCCATCTTCATTTGTGCTGTTGAGTGTGGGCACGGTGGTGCCAGGCTGCTGTTAATGTGCTCCCTTTGGAATTCCCCAAAGGATCCTTCCTTGTAGTGGTGTTTCTCCAGGAGCTGAAGTCGGACATGCCCAAATAACCCCGATGCAAGCAGGCAGAAAACAGAATCCAATGCCAGCCTCCCCAACCCTTCCTCTTTTTCAGTCTTATTTCCCCATTCCTTCCAAAGTTGCCCCCTTGTTTGGAGGTTCAGGGGCTCCAGATGTGACTCTTGTGAGATGCCAAGCAAAGCCGCACATTTGTACTAGATTTGTAGCGTTCCTCTTTGTACTAAATCTAAACCACCCTTCTCTCGTGGGATAGAGACGTTTTATATTTGTTCGTTAGAATCCCAACGGAGGAAAGTTGAGGCATGCTCGCTTGGAAACAAGGCCCACTGGAAATCCAGCTGTTGGGCTAAGAAAGCGGATGTGTATACTCAGCCAAAGTGTGTTAAACTGTGTTAATTTTGTACCTTCTAACTGTCCAGATTTGGCAGAGATAGTCCCAGTAAATCCTCTGTCATCCCACTTTTTCAGCTCCTTTGGAAATGTCCCAGTTTCTCTTTCTTCTCCGTCCGCTTTTCCCCTTTGTTCCCACCTTGCTTTGGTTACTGTAAACTGAGTTCAAAATGCAAAACCAGTCTGTACTTTAAATTCACAGGAGGCAGCAGAATCTTGCCCTTCCTAGCAAACTGTTGCAGCCTCTCCTTGCTTGTGTGTTTTCCCTCATTTTTCCATCTTGCCCGCATACTGATGTTGCTTAGCCGTGCGTCCCAGTTTTCATCTGGGAAATGTTGGGTGTTTGCTTAGGGGCTGCCATGACATTGCAACATGCAGATGGCCATTGTACAATAGTAACCAGTGGAATCCCATGGCCTGATGTGCAGTGGGCACCAATGAGACTTGGAGCATTCCCCAGTGCTGGGGAGTTTTAGGTTCAAGTCGCCAGCAAGCAACGAAATGGACTCCTTGCACAAGTCAGTCTCCCCTCAGGTTGGAAGGCTAAGAGGCGACATGATAGCCACGTTTAAATGATTGAAGGGATGTCATATGGAGGATAGAGCAAGCCTATTTTCTGCTGCTTCAGAGACTAGGACATGGAGCAATGGCTTCAAACTTCAGGAGAAGAGATTCCACCTAAACATTAGGAAGAACTTCCAGACAGTAAGAGCAGTTCAGCAGTGGGATACTCTGCCT